>CAUJRU010000519.1:0-226002 GCA_963277665.1 Viscum album
CTATCTTGGTGGTATTCGTGGACGATATCTTGGTGTACTCTCACACTCTACATGACCATACCACACATCTTGAGATCATTCTGAGTACACTGAGAGAGCATCAGTTATATGCGAAGCTCTCAAAATGCCACTTTCTGATGGATCAAATTCACTTTTTGGGCCACGTTATCTCAGATACAGGAGTATTAGTGGACCTAGAGAAAGTGGGAGTAGTAGTTTCATGGGAGCATCCAAATAACGTCTTTTAGGTGTGCAGTTTTTTGGGGCTGGCTGGATACTACATGCATTTCATACAGGACTTTTGATGCCTAGAAGCACCACTAATGAGTCTGAATAAGAATGGTGTGAAGTTCTTATGGTCAAATTCATGTGAGTCAGCCTTTCAGGAGATAAAATAGAGGTTTATTTCAGCACCTATACTTGTCACTCCAGAGCTAGGAAAGAGCTAAACTATCTACTATGATGCCTCAGGTATCAGGCTAGGAGCTGTGCTTATGCAGGGAGATGCAGTCATTGCTTACGGGTCTGGGCAGTTAAGGCCACATGAGAAGAATTACTCGACACACAATCTGGATTTGGAAGTTGTTGTTCATGCCCTACTCTGTTGGAGACATCATATTTTGGGAGGGAACTTTGTGGTTTTCATGTACCACAAGAGTCTCAAGAATATCTTCACTCAACGTGATCTGAATTTGAGACAAAGGAGGTGGGTCGAGTACCTTCAGTCCTTTGATTTTGAGATTTCCTATATGCATGGGAAAGGCAATGTTGGGGCTCATGCACTGATCTGGAAGACATAGATATATGTAGTTTAGGAGGCTAGTAGTGATTGGAAAAGTATGGCTCTGTTTTCCGAGATGCATTTGGCGGTGCATAAAAGATAAAGGCGGACTTTTCTATCTTTTGTAGTTGTTACCTCTACATTTCTTGATTAGGTACGAATGATGAAACTTTCAGATTTTCAAGGTCTAGTCCTATGTGAAAGTTTGTCAATGGATGACACTATTATTGGGTGGACCATAGTCGAGGATGAGATCTTACAGTTCCAGGGATGCGTATGGGTTCCAGTTGGTATAGGTGAGGAGATGATGCTGGATTATCATTCCTTAGTTTGGGAAGTTCATCCTGGTGTCACCAATAAGTATCGTGATCTACTTCACCAGTATTGGTGGCAAGTAATGAAGAGAGATATTTATGATTTTGTCCTGAAATTTTCTACTTTTTAGCGGGTGAAGGTGGAACATCAGTGACCATCATGTCTTTTACTAGAGTTACCCATTCTTGATAGTAAGTGGAACGATGTCATGATGGACTTCATGACAGGGTTACTGAGATCACCTCATGGGAATGATGCTTTACGGGTCGTCATTGAAAAACATATTAAGTTTGTTAACTTATTGAAGATCAAGGAGACCTTCAGTGTTGATGACCTAGGGTGGTTGTACATCTGAGAGATTGTACATCTTTAAGGAGTTCCACACTTCATTCTTTCATAAAAGGACACGTGTTTTACTTCTCAGGTCTGGAAGGGGCTTTAGAAGGCTTTGGGTATACATGTACACTTGTGTACAACATACCATCCCCAAAAAGATGTCCATTAAGAGCATATGATTCAGGTTCTTGAGGACATGATCCGAGCATGCATTCTTGATTTTGGAGGTTCCTGGGAGAAGTATATACCTCTTGTGCAGTTTTCCTACAAAAATAGTTTTCATGCAACCATTCAGATGGAACATTATGAGGATTTGAATGGTAGGCCACACAGATCACCCTTATGTTGGCTGGAGATAGGAGAGGCAGCTTTATTGGGACCTCGTCTTGTTTAGAAGACCATAGAGTAGATAGAGTTGATTCGAAAGAGGATGGCTACTACACAGTCATGTCATAAGTCGTATACTGATCAATGGAGACGACCTCTAGAGTTTGAGGTCACGGATCAGGTTTTCCTGGGTGTCACACCGAGGATGGGGCACATGAGGATTAGGATACAGGGTAAGATTTCATTGAGGTATGTCAGACCATTTGATGTGTTGGAGAGAGTTGGTCTGGTTTCCTATCGGTAGCAGTTACCTCACAGGAAACGAGCAATGCACGACGTTTTTTCGGTTTCTCAACACCGACGTTACTATTCATAACCATCTCATATCCTTCAACTAGAGGGAGTTTGAGTTTTATTTTTATGCATCATTCGAGAAGCATCCAATCCAGATTGTTGATTATAGTGCAAAGGTTCTCTGTGGTTGGTCTGTTCCTTTGGTACGAGCGCTATGGCTGCACGGGCGGGTATAGGACAAGACATGGGATATGGAGGCCGATGTGTGAGCACAATGGCTGGTGATATTTAGGGTTTCATCTTATAAATCATCCTAGGGATATTCCAGGATGAATTTCTTTAATTTGGGAAGTTTTTAAGAACACATATCTTTTTCTCTGATATGTTCTTCCTTTTCTGGTCATTTTTTAGGTAAAAAGTAAAATCTTGAAATTTTCAAAGTACATGCCTTGTAATTTATAAGAACTCATAGTGTACAGGGATGATGTCAAAGGTTGTGTCCTGGCCATGTCATGGCCACACATATGGCTATGTAGGGGTGACATGGAGGCCTCCTAATACGGTGTATAGAAAAGGCGAATACACAGTGTGTACTCCAAATTTACATACTGTGTACTTTATTTTTTTCATTAAACACACCGGGGACGTGTCTAATCGCAAAATTGTCTATTTTTTGGTCTCGTTTGGCTGAGAGATCCCAAACGGCCGTGGATCTTCAATGAGCCCCCAAACCTCAGTCCGTTCTCCGATTCGAACTCCATCGGGTGTGTTGGAATCACAGAGGTGAGTTCTCTCTTCTCCTATAGCATTGTTTCCCAATTCCTTTTGTTTTCCATGTTATAATGGGGTGAACATGTTAAATTTTTCTATAGATCTTAGACATTCTAACGAGATTAAATCCATGTGTTTCATGTATATTGATCTTCTAACATCAAGGTTGGTGGATTGTGCCTTTTTTTAGAATGTCTTTGAGTATTTGTTCAAATTTCACCAATACCCATGAATAGGGTATTTCATGTCATCCTTTTTAGTCGTATTGATTGCCTGCTTCACTTTTATGTTAGTGTAGAGGATTTTGATTTTGTTTTGGGCAAATTGTTAGGCATTGGAAGTGTTTACATGCATGTTCTTGCTTTTCTATACTGTTGGGTCTAGTTTACCTTTTCACTATAGTTGTTTGTTCATGCTGAGATACCGTAGAATGCTAGCCAAGAATTTCTTGAGGCTACATGGGCCGTTACATGATACGATACTTGCTGACTTTACACATGGCTATGAGAACATATTGTAGTACACCATAAGAAGAATGGACGTAAGAGATTATCCACAGTGTCATTATTATATGATGCGAGACCACCGGTGGAATTGACATTGAGTGATTCCTCAGAGTGTTTGTAGTTTCTTAATGTGGTCCACAGGGGGAATGAGAAATTGAGTGCTTTCCCAGAGCGTCATTAGTACGATACGAGACTATAGGGGGAATTGACGGTGAGTGCTTCCCCAGAGAGTCTATTCTTTAGCTGAACCAGTGGGGTGAGACTGTGTGTGCCACCAAGAGGTTTTCTAGTAATTGTAGGTTAAACCATATGGGGTTAGGTTTTGAGAACTACCGAGAGGGTTACCTGTTAGTTCAAAATTCTTGAGTCGATTCTTACTTGTTTGAAAATATACGCTAGAAACTATGGATTTATTGCTACTAAGTACCATCTTGTTTACTACTTTATGTACTTTATACTACCATATATTCACTGACTATTAGGCGTAGTTCTTCAGGTGGTTTCCTACTAGAATTTTTTCTCGCACTCTATTTGGGTCATGGTTTTGGGCCCAAACTGATTATGTTGTTGCAGGTATAGATAATGGAAAGTGCCCTTCTAATTTAGGATCAGGATTTCATTGGAGATGTAGAGCATTGGACCAAGCTGAGGCTTGCGATGCTGAGGTGTTTTTTTTATATTTTTTCCTTTTTTACATGGGTTTAGTACTGAATTCAGCATTGTGACATGGTTGGCTAATTTTCTAAAAACATATGTATCAAGCATAATTTATATTTTTTGCTCAAGTTGTTTACTTATCTGTCTTCCACTGTTTACTATTGTTTGGTATTTACTACTTTTGTTGTTGTATATTTTTGTGTACTTCTACTGTGTACTCTTATAATGAGGGCCTAGTTTCCCCATTATTACCCCTAAGTCCATCACTACTAGTCGTAGCCTCTGGCGTTCAGGGAAATACGCCTGAGGCCATGTGAGCAACCGAGTACGGGGCGCCTCTAGGTAGATTCTGAAACTGGGACATTACAATTATGAATCTATTATTAATAGAGTGAAATGTTCATTTATTTGGGGAGATAAAGTGAAGATGTCTGGGTTATTTAATACTATTATTACTGAGTATTATAACTGTTTAATTTACTGATGAAATTACATAGATGAGGATTTATAATTTTGGATTGGAATACTGAATGTGGGAGTGTATTAATTATTATGGAAATACATAAAAGTGATAATATATTGAGAGAAATGTTCTTGGGAGTGTGTACTAATAGTTTTATATCATTAAATAATCATATAATATAATTTCCATTGTGATTTTTATTTACATATATTGAATTGACAAAAACATAATAATAATTGATAAAATTTATAATTTTGAAGTAGTAATTTAATATTTTATAGTGGCATGATCCACTCAAGTGTTTTGAAGAAGAGTTGTATGATAGGTTTCCCTATAAGCATGATGTAACATATTCACGATGGTTGGTGAAAGGACAATTTAAATATGTATGTTTTACATTTATATTTATGATAAGATCAAATAGATCATTTATACATATGTGTAATAATTAGATGACTTTATGTATCATTCAATATTATGGATAAAATGACAAAACCATAAGCATGGAAGTGTATGTATGGTCTTATAAGGATACACCAATAAGGATTATATAGAGACACTAGAATGGATAAGGTATTTAAATACATAAGCATTAATACTGAGCTTGTAAGCATGCAATTTCTAGTAACTATAATTTTACTATAAGAATAATTTATGTGGACAATAAAATATAATGAACTGGATATAATTTTTTTCCATTTTTAATTTTTGTTTCAAGGGACAGAATAGATTTAGTTTATTTAGGGAAAAAATATGTTTTAAAATATTAAAAACTAAATGTGATACAAGCCATCAATTTGTGATTGTTACATCATGTTTCCGATGAACTAAATCAAATGAAAACCATTGTAAGAATAATTTCTAATGGGTGATGATACATTTTCTATAATTGATTAGTCTGATTAAATACATCTATTGATGATGATTCATACATTAATTGATATAGCCAACAAAAAAATATTTTTATTCCACATGATTTATGGAGTGAATTAATATAATATTTAGGATTAATTCATGATACATTAATTAATATATAATAATTAATATGGAATTCTTCATGATAATAAATTTTTAAAATAAAGATAGATGATTATTCATGAGGTTCTCATGAGTGTTCTATAACTATAAAATTATTTGGATTTATAATGGGGATGTGGAATCTATAATTGTGATTAAATTTGAATTTATAGACATTATTACAATATGAATTCATTTTCATCAATGAACATTAAATATGAATAATTTTTCAGGAAAAAAATTTGAGTGTTTATTTATGTTTACGCATCCATGATAAATATTTGTTTATTTTCTATCAAAAAATGAACAAAAATTAATGATACCTAATACTATATTATGTATCTGTAAGATTAAGTATCCTAATTATTATGAGATGGAAATTTAAATACAAAGGGTACTTATATAATTCTACTGGAGAAAATCATTAGAAAAATAGAATATGATATCTTATGAGACATCCACATATGAAAATGGTGTGAATGATTTAATAGGGGTTATGGGTACTAGATGTGAAAGAAGTATTTTATAATTCCAATATTTTAAGTACAACATAGATGACATTTATATAAATTGTATAAATAGAATATGTGATTATGGTAACAAATCTCTAGATCATGAGAATTATTTGAAAAAATTTAACATGAAAATAATAATGAAAAAGGTAGTGATATTTTTATAAGAATATTGAATTTCTCTGAATCAATGTATAAATTATGAGAGGATCACCTAACTCTAATTTTTGTTGAGTGAGTGTATGGTGAATATAAAATCAATGGATATAGGAACAATAAATATCAGGATTTATATCGATGTGTTCATCCTTTCAGAGTTCTATTAGATATTTTATTTATGAAAATAAAAGGATATAATTTGTGTTGAAAATGATATTTGATTACTTTCTATTTGACAACTATGAATATAACCTGCTTACTGATCCCTTCTTCTAAGACATTAATTTTTTTATTGCTATAATTATAAAGAATTGTATAGAGATAAAATATATTAATTTTTATACAATGAAACATCAATATGGTTAATGAATATTAACATCATAATGAAATGAGTGGAAGAATATTAACATATATAGTTTGAATCAATAAAATATTGGGGACTCCGTGTTTGAAAGGAGATATCAGTGTGAAATTATGCCTATAGTGAGATTATTTAAATGTATGCCTATTTTTATGCTTCTAACTGATGTACCATATGATCCTCAAAATACTAGGTGTGAGATCAATCAATACCATTTTAATAAAAATTAATTATCTTGGAGAGTCCACATTTTAGCGAATGAACAATGGCCAAAAGTAGTAATTCTCTGAGATGAACCATGTAAAAATAATGTGTTCTATATAAATATGTTTTATTAGAATAACATGTGGTGTTGATTTCATAGTTAAAATGAAATATATCAAAATAAACTAAATCTTATGATATGTTAATAAAATTATGCGGTTATTGTTCAATGGAAACATGAACATTGTTAAATATTTAAATACTAATCATTCATCCCCCTCTTGGTTATATTAATTGATCGATTGATAATTTATAGTTGTATAAAATTTGATTCCATCTAGTTGAATATAATCATTAATTCCTTTGTTTATTTATCTAAAGAATATAATTTCGTGATTTTAGTTGGATAAATAATATCATCTAATAAAATAAGCATTATTCCCATTAATGGTGTATCTGAGGATTCATCCAAATTAATGATAAATAGAAAAACAAAACAAAAAAACAAGATGTTAATTGACTATAAAGAGAATGAGGAATAAAAATTCCAGGAATGTATTCTAATAGGTAATTTTATTGTAATTTTATTGGGTTATTATTGATTTATTTAATAAGGATAGAGTGCTGAGGAAGATTATTTCAATGAAAAATAATTTTGAGGATTTTAGTCTTTTTCTAATGTGCATTAATGATAATCCATGATTTTGTTTACTCATATAAATAATCTTATATTATTGGAATAGAAAATGAAAAACTGAATCATTATAATGATTTTGATGTTATAATATATTGAAAAGATAAAAAAGTTATAAAATGTTATAACCACAAAAAACAACCTATATATAATTATATAATAGTTTAGCTATACAATTAATGATATGTTTATCATTTTGAATACGTGGAATGAACAGTTTTTGAGAAGGATATTCTTAATAAAATCAATGTAATCCATATAAGAGAAAAGATATATTGAATCCTAATTAATGGTATAGATTTATTTCTATATATGAAACAGATAAAAGAATAGTGAAAAAATAATTTCACTATAAGAGATTAATAAGTTACATGAAGAATAATATTAAATGTTGAAACATGACTGGGATGTGTTATTGGGAAGTCACAATGGATACCTGACATGACAATCATACTCTATGATACATTGTACAATTCATAAAATATAATTAAATTTTTGAATGAATCATGATCATTTTATAACATATTAATAATTTCACTATAGATTATATTCATGTTATTATAAAGTAACGTATATATGAATGATTGTGTAATAATCCTCAAGATATGTATGTGTGATAGTCGTATAAAATAATATTCCGTAAGGATAATTAATTATTATTTGTAATGATGATCGGTGAAAAGATATAATTTATACCTTTTTGTATATATGTGAAGACTATATGTATGCTCATATAAACAAGATCTCATAAGAATGATCCCATAAGGATCATATTGATCCATAAATATGATTGACTAATGAAATTTCATAACATTAAATGATCATCATCCTAGACATGATAACCAATATATGTATCATATTATTTTAATTATTATTTCTGAGTGTGTGTCATCTGTATAAAAAAGAAAGTATCATTTTTACCTTATATATATCACCAATTTTGTATAATTTTTTTCTGAATTAGATAAATTATTGGGAGGATTATTCATCTATTTTCTATGGATCAGGAAATCTCAAATTAAATGTTAGTGAGGAATTGAATTTTTTAGAAGAATATATCTATTTGGGGAGAAATATATCAATTTAACTTCAAATTAGGAGGATTTATATGTAATAAAACATACTTTTCATGAATTATATATTCTAGGAAAATATATTTTTTTAATTTTAATTCGAACATTATTGATTTAATCATAAAAAAATAGTGATTTTTTATAAAGCTGATCAATATCAATGAATTGGACGAATTTAGAGGATATAAATTAACCATAAATCCTGAAAATGATACTTGTTTAGTCTATAATATGTAAACTTTAATAATTATATTGATATATGATCTATTATATGATGGTACAAATGTTACTAATAATGAATATGTAAAATGCATATGAATAATTTATTGTTGAGATTCTATTTGATTGTAAATACCATCTTGTAAGAAATATAAATATTTAATTAAACTCTACGGAAATGAATCTGGATTCAATCAGCCAATACAAATTCTATATGATTTTAATGTATCGATGATAATTGTTTTGATTCTATTTTATATTGTATAATGAGTAACAAATGAGGAGGCTCAATCCTTTTAAATGTATATGGTTTTTATATAGGAATAATTAAAATGAGAAGAAATTTAAATGATAAAAAGAAATAATGTAAATAGAAATGACAAAACTATTAACCACAATGAATATGTGATTTTAGGAGACACCAATGAATGAAGTAGTTATAAAAAGTAAATAGATATTATAGAAACTGAATGTTAATTATATTTTATATAATAAAAATATAGTATATAAAATAGTGTTTTACTATGTATTTAAAGTAAAATAAGATATGTTATTTGTTCTCATTAATAACACAATCATCATTAGAGTGTGAAGATCTTATAACCCTAGATAATGAAGTAATAGTATATCGATATTATACTTAATTAATTTACCATCTTGAAATTGATGCTAATGGAAATAGTACATCATGCAACACCCATTAATTGATAAGATTATTGAGAAAAATAAAAAGTTAAATGGGGTGAGATAAAAATAGTTGTGTACGATTTATATATATACTTTTGTGTGTAATTTGTTAATAGTTATACTTGGTGAATACATTGGGAAGCAAATAAACTATTTCTAGTTTTACAATAGAATGTGAAGACCACTAAGAATATTATAATATTTTCTGTTTGACACATAGAACTCATCATAAAATGAGATTCATTAAAGTTTTTAATATAGTATTAAAGAGAATAGTAAATTATTGTATGTAAATTTCCATGGAGTTGAACTGTGAAAAAAATACTATTTTCTATTTTTATTGTATTTATAAGCATTACATGTGGTGTTTATTTCATGGATGAAGTAAAATTTGTCTATATGTCATAACTAAAAATTTTGGTTCATAACTAATGGGGTTTATAAATGAATAATGAATTATATATGGGTAGAAATTAGATAATTCTTAATTTATCCTCTCCCTTCATAGAAATATCGATTAATCCCCAAGTAATTTAAATGAAAAATCTTAAAATTCAACTATAAATTCCTAATTAATTTTTTTACACAAATGGAATGGGATTTGACACTTTATAAAACGTTTTGAAAATGATAAATAGAAGTTGTGATGGGAATGTTAATATTATTGAAGTAAAATATCATGTTTTGAGAAATAGTTTTGACGATACTAAAATGGATTATATTGATAACATTTATGATTAATTTAGAATATTAAATGTTATTTTCTACCATATATTATTTTTTGATATTGTTTATATGGTTTGGTAATTATTAAAATAATATTGATAACTTTTATCAATTGGTTTCATGCAAAGATTTAATATTTTGAGGGTAGGGAGGATGTCTTATTGTATACACATCATAATCATTACATTCCCTATAAAAAAATAATTCATTACTAAAACTTATTATAAAAGATAATATCAACATTGAAGAATTAATAAATTATGAAGTCATAGATGAAGAAGTTTCTTAATTAATTGATTCTAAAAATGAAGAATATTATAAAGATTCTAATAGAATTATTTCAAATATTTCAATGGGATTTAAATGTTAAATGTGTAATGGAATATATTAAAGCCATAGGGGTTATAAAACTCTATTTTGATCATAAATTTTTCTGGAAAAAAGTCTGATGTTGATGAATATAATCCCCAAAAACTGAAATGGGAAAAAATGAATCGAAATTCAGATAGTAAGAGATGAAATTTGATGATATATTATAAATAATATGAATAGTGTTCAAGTATACAAACATTAGTTATGGTAATTTTATTGAATATATTAATTACTCCTCAGATACCTCTAGTAGTGATGATGTAGAGAACATGATCGAACTATAATTCTTGTGGAAATATTAGTCCGATTACATTATTTAATAGTACACACCTATCAAGAAATATATTTGAAAATTAACCATTCTAAATAATATTATATATCTATAAAATGGGTTTTATGATAATGAAATGACATTGATCAATGATAATATGAAAAATAATTATGCTGGATGAGAAATTGAATTTGAAAAGAAATCATGTAAAAACAGGTTGAGACACCATAAGAGCTATCAGGTATTAAATAAGAATTCATTGATGTTATAATATTTTAGAAAATTATGAGTAAAATATTCACTATTATATAATGGTTATAGGAGAATCTTCCAATGTTTTTATGATGATTTTTTCTAATATGCATGATTTAAATATACTTAATATTTTTTAAATTTTTTTTTATTTACACTGGTACAGGTTAGAGAACTAGACCTAAACAAATAAGATGTATGAAATCAATTGAGAGACAATATTACTCCTAAATTAATGAGATGAACAAGACATGAAGAACTTTTCTAACTTGAAAAAATTAGGAAAATGATGAAGTAGAACAACATCATTATTTATTTTAATTTACAACTAATATTGATGACAAATAATTTATGTGTCTTCATGTTTTTGTTGAAATTGTAGAAATAAATAATAATATATGAAGCATAATATTTTCATTTATTTGATGTGTTATGTACTAATGGGGTATTATGATAAGAAAAATAATGGAAAATTCATATATTAGGTTGGTTATGAATGTAAATTAAAAAAATTTAGAAAAAGATATATTTTAATTTTTAGTAAATATTTATCGAATATGGGGTCAAAAATAACATTAGTTTGATGAATGGAAGACTAGGCTACCATGAGAGGATTCATATGGTGTTAATGGTAATTAATTTTAGAATATAATGGAATGAGAATCCTTTTATGATGAAATCATGATGGTCAAACAAAAACCCAAAATAATATGAGAATGTTAAAAATGAATTCATTAAAATTTGGTAGGATCATTTTTAAATAATTAAAAAATATAAACTTCTCAAATAATTGATAAAGATATTGAAAAGGATGCGATTTCATATGACGATGACAACATTTATAGTAATATATAGAAACACAGAAATTTATCTATAGGTGATTTATATAAAATTCATCCAAACCTGTGTCAAATATGTGGAAATGTTGATATATAATAAATAATTCTATTAGATACCCTAAAGGAATATTTTATTTTAGGAGAAATATTATGTAATTGTTAGGGAGTTAACATGACATGATGAATACTATGTACAAAATTTCTATATATAAAGAATAAGTTCATTTTATGAAAAAGTGTATTCAATCAATGAATGATTTCAATATATAAATAGATATTGAATAATCTAATATTATTGAAATTATCGTTAATGGAAAGACATGTTGGAAAAAAACTCACATCCTAAATGTAAACAATGAGGAATTAAGAGTTCCCACTATATTACCTAATTTTTTTGTATGAACATGGAATAAAATTGCGGATCACATTAATTGTGGACCAATTGAGTGTTATATAATGTGTACATAAAATATGTTTTTATTTTATGGATTGTTAAATAAACAGTGGGGAAGGAGAGTGAGAGTGTTTGCTTCACTTAGGGTGGGGGGGGTGCAATTCATTCATAACATCAGAAACTATGTGAATACATACTTTCTTGACAACCCCAAAAAATAAAAAATAAGGTATGAAAATAATATTTAAATAAATATATATTGTAATGTCTCAAATTTTAAATGTATTAGTTTTTAAATATTATATGGAATTATTTCGAGAACCGACACGAAAACGGAAAATCATTCTGAGGCCTAGTGAGCACAGAATGGTGGTTTGAACTTTTTATGTTAAGTGAGTCAGTACTTGTGCCTGGCTATGACAGTTTCCAAATGGATGCCTAGATTAAAAATATGAGGGCATCGTTGCATCTGAATTGATGAATTTACCAAAGGATGTTTCAAACCTCAACAGGTGCAGGTCGAGGGAAAAAGATAATTTTAACATGTTTTTAGTAAAAATAGAAATAAAATAAATTCGTAAAGATTATTTTATTATTATGTAAACATCATTTGTAGCACAACGATAGGAAAATTGTTTCAATATTAAATTCCATGTCATAATGACTTATGAAATAGCCACTTGACTCATTAATGTTGCATCATAACAAAACGGTAAAACACGTTTATCTCTTTAATGGGTTATGCAATTGGTGGTCAATGACGAATTTTTGATGGGAAGATCTGGAGAAATTTGTGGAGCCTTATAGAAAACTCTCGGCAATAAACGTCGACGAATCAGAGCTGTGAATCATTGCACCAACAAAGTTGAAGGATCCTAACGATGATGGTAGCGCGACACAACAGTCGTTCTTCAACCGGTTTGATGTAAGGGTTGTTTTTCATTCCACTTTCACCATTTTGGATTTTAAAAAAAGAACACGGATCAACCGTGAACAAGTTGATACGTAGACTCAAACATTCATGTGGGAGGGAATTATTGGGATGATTATGGGGAAATAGCCCATGTTATTTATTGTTTATTTATGCTTCGTTTAAGCCCACTAATGGGAGTGGATCAACGCTGTGACGAACGACGACAGAGGTTCATTACTCAATTTGTTTCATTAGACTATTTCTTTCCCCTTAGTTCTTCGTGTTATTCATGGGGTGATGAAAAATGGATCATTGAACTTCCATTTTGTGATGCAACGATCCCATATTGAAGACTCGACACCATAACGACCTTGCGGAGGTGAGACGACAATGGAGGACGACGCATCTGCTCGGATTAGAAGAGTCCATTACTCGAGCGTTCGTTGCGTGGGAAGATAAAAACATATTTCTGGGGCCAATGAAGGTTCCAAAAGCACTGGAAGCAGCTTCATGGTTTTGGGGTGACTAGAAACCTAGAGTTTTTCAGCGATCGGACAGCCAGATCGATGAATGGGGCGGCTCGGAAGGTGCGACAGTGGAAGGCCGCGATTCTGGAAATTTCCTAAATAAATGGAATGTACATCCGATGAACATGATGTGTAGTGATTGTAGTGGTTGATATGGTTTAGGGGGTTAGATAGGAATCACACGGCATGTGACCCTGGTCACACAGTGTGTTGTGCATTTCCCGATGCTCGGTGTGTATTTTGGGAAGTACTCGGACACGGGTTGGACTACTTGGCTTCAGGCGACATAGAGTGTACTCTTTACGCTGCATGGTAGAGGCGGACTCATGGGACTTGACATGTATCCAGGGGATACACAGACATGGGATGAATTACACTGTTTGTACTCCATCATACGACCAGGTGAGGCCAGTAATGCGGGTCACCCCACGTACCAATTACATGGGTCGGAGTACACGAGTTGATGACTGTGTACGAGCACATGGCCAGCGTACACGGAGCCAACCCCATTCACTCTGACAAGGCGTGTACACCATAGTACACACCATGTACTATGTTTTCTACATGACCAGCCTTACAACATGGGCTGTTGTACATGGGAAGTACCCTGGGTCAGACAACATGGCGGGTAACTTTTCTACACACCGTATGCCTCTTTGAAAATGGCATGGTCCTCTTGGTCACCATATATTGGACATATTTCATATGGGTTAGTTCCCCTTATTCTCATTAAACTAAAGGGAATGCATCATTTCCTTTTACAGGATTATTATACCTTCAGTATGACTTTCTATGATAGAGTCAGGCATCCATCCGAGTGGTCCGGATCGAGATCCTCAATCCATTCTTGATCCTAGGTAGAGTCCAACATCGACATGACCAACTCCACCGAGCGTCAATCCTATACCTGGAAGGTGAATTATGGATGAGTCACGGTATCCGCCATGGCCCTGGCAGTGATCCTCATTTGTGTATCATGATCCTTCCCACTCAATAGTGTGTCTCCTGTAATGACTGCATCTATCCATAGTAACCTTCACACTTAGGATTGTGTCTCCCGTAATGAGTGTAAATACATCTCGTGATTCTTCCCGACGAACGTTACTCTCAGACATATGACATCAGAGCTAAAAGACTCGTGGAGTGTGTTCTCCTGGAAAGAGTGCTTCGTGGAATCTTCGCACTCAACCCCTAGTTGGGGGTATGTTGTTGTGTGACTTGTCTCTAGACTACGGGTCTTGGGTTTGAGTATATCTGGTTTGTGCTATATGTTCGGTAGACATATAATTTGCATAGATGGATATACCTTTACTTTGTGTAAGGCTCTATGGTTTTCAGGGTCCTCTACTAAGTATTTTTATACTCACCACTGCACAGGATTTTCCCGCACCTGTCTTGCCTTGTGCAGATGAGCAGCCTTTGGACATAGTACAGGGCAGACCATGACATGACTGAGATTTATGAGTACCCAACATTCTGAGGCGTTCCTATGGCTACGAGCAGTAGTCCTAGTACCTTTTTTATAGGTTGGACATTGTATTTTTCAGAAATTTGTTTTGGTGGGCTTGTATTCTATCCCAGTTTACTTTCAGTACATTACCTTCCATCTTACTCTGTTTGTTGTGTTTAGATGTATGCATGCATTTTGTTCCTTAGTGTTTTTTTTCTATAATTCATCATTTGTGGGCTTGAAGATTTGTGTGTGTGTGTGTGTGTATAAGTACCTAGGTAATGTCTCCCATGATTAGTAATATTCTTACTCGGTGCTAGTCACCAGCCCCTGGCCAATTGGAGGCGGGATTGGTGAGTCATGGTACGAGCCCCACTGGTACGGGTCGTGACAGAATTGTATCAGAGGTGGCAGTTCTACCTTAGGACCAAGGGTCTATGGGATTGGTTTTGTTAAATAGTGTTAAGTGTTTTGAGTTGGGATTTTATTCCAGAGACTCCAGTGTTGGTGTGGCAGCCGACGTATCCATACACCAGGAATCTGATAACATACTTTTCGACTCGGTACTTGAAGTCACTGGTTGTGGGGAAATAAAATAATGGTACACACACCATATAGGAATGGGTTGTGTTTTCCATATACTTTTTGTTTGCTATATAGATATACTCATTGTCCACGTTACATCTTGTTTCATTACAGGATACCTCCCAGAAGCATACCCGCTAGTATTCAGCAGCACGATAATGAGGACGACCCACTCAGTGACGAGGCTTCGATACAGGGACCAGTCCCCCAGGTGTTTCTAACAGGTGGGGTACCTACTATGCCACCACCAGTGGAGCAGCCCATGGTACCTAAGGTACCGACCGGTGAGGAGCACATGCTTAGCGTGCTCCATGATTTCCAGAGACAGAGACCCCTCAGGTTCGGAGGTGAGCCCGATCCTCATGCCACAAAGGACTGGGTTGAGACGGTGACCATAGTTTTCCATCTAGAGAGGACAACAGTAGACCAGATGGTAATCCTGGGAGAGAGCATTCTTTAGGGTTTGGTGGGATGATGGTGGAGTCTGAACACAAAGACGCACGAAGAGGAGAATCTTTCATGGATGGAGATTGAGAGACTCTTCAGGGAGTAATTCTCTTCGATTACGCTGAGAGCAGTACTTATCCAAGATCTTATCTATCTTCAGTAGGGTAGTATGACAGTAGCTGACTATTCATTGAGGTTCACCAACTTCACCTGGTACTCGATGGACATGGTCTGGGATCAGTACTTCAGAGCTTAAACCTTCAAATGAGGTCTATGGAGGGAAATATGAGCTTATGTCTTGCCTATATGCATATTGACATATGATGAAGTTCTCGAGCGGGCCTTGATGATCCAGATCTTCTTGGCAGAGCAGAGACAACTGAAGATGGTCAGTAGAAGACATGCAGGTGGGGATACACCGACAGTAGGGAGCTGGCATCAGACACAGGGATCTGGACGTGGGAGGCGTCATATGTGAAACCAGGACGAGGGATCGATAGTCTAGGGATATCAGGCTTTATCTAGTAAGTTTAGGGATCATCGATGCTACGCATGCGACAATATGAGACATCTCGCAAGATATTGTCCGACCCGTTGAGCTACTGACAGGGAAGCGGTGGATGGGCCACTGAGACAGAGGTAGGAAGTGGAGTAGATAGACCCGCTAGGCAACGAACGTGGCAGAGGATCTAGGAGAGTTTCCGGTGGTGGCAGATGCTTTGACTTAATTCCAACACCACCACCCCCAGGAGGTCTGCACCAACATCAAGGAGCTGGAGGACAGGGATGGGGGTAGCTGCATGCGGTCGAGCCTTCCGATATAGTGACCCGACCTCTCTTACTTTACTACTACATCATTTCAAAGATAAATAGCATAATAGTGTTACACAAATAGGATCCAATGGCATAGTGTCTTGGGAAAACTAGGACCACACATAAAAAATACAACATCTAGCACAAACATTTATTTAATTTTCTCTTCTCTATCATCTTATTGGAACTTTTCCTCTCTTCAGTACATGTAGAACCCTGATGATATACATCAAAAGGGGTGAGATAGAAGCCCAGTAAGAGGATAGATAAGAACAATAAATCATGGGGTGAGAAGAATCGTAACATAGGCAAAAGATCATGAACATGATATGAGCATAAATAAAATACTTGAAATGTTGAAAAGCATAAAAATGAAACATCATGTCTTAGTGGTTAACTACCACACATACTTTTGAACCAATCTAAGATCTTATTAACACATTATTTCACATTTAATCATGAGATTCATCACTTTACCCAATGCATTGGAGTGCTATATAATTTTGGGCGCACCCGTCACATTTAAACATTCATATTGCGCTATATAATTCCGTGTGCACCCGTCACATCATTACATTATCATTTATCATGAATGCCACAATGAACATATAATATAAATGAACATAACTAACCCAAGAAAAGGGATGTGTTTCATATCATAAGAACACATTCAAAAACATTGGGTTCACAAAATAAAGAGGGAACAACATACTTGATACAAGAGCCATCAACCATGAATGAGAGGTAAACGTTGAGTTCATAAGAGGAGAGTTCTTTCAGAAAACATTTGGATGGCCATAAACATCATTAGAAAACATTTATATCACATAAATGGAAAGTTAAAGATGAAAAAATTCTCTTTACGGAGTGACCATATCAAAAATGGGGTGAATGAGGTAGAACCCGAAGGATGAAAGTTGGGTTTGTGAATTTCCCCTTACCTTGTACCTGAATGCTTCATTATATTTAATGTCCAGTATAATAAAATTATATTCATTAATTGGAAATCCGAAACCAGTTTTACATTAATAGAGTTCATTATGTCATTTTATGTTCCTTTGGATGACTTAATGAATTTAAAATCATTGTTCTGGGACGTTCATTTTTATTGTTTTTCTTTCGTGGTTCACTTGTATTCTTAAATTTAAGTTTGGGTAGAACAAGAGTAACCATCAAGAAATGATATTACATGTTATTAATGATATTAAAAGTGTTTTTATTATATTATAATGAATCAAATTAGATCCATGTGGATGAATGATTAGATTATAATTAAATGATGGCTGTTTGGGTTAATTTGGGTGGTTTTTCGATCATAATGAACTTGTTTTATTTTATCACTTATAAATGTGATCATAAGATAGTTCCATAAAAATAAATATAATATAATTCATATAAAATATTCTATTTCAACCATAAAAATGGTTTCATGACCAGATCATAAGGTATAAATGGAAGAAAAAAGCATGTCATTCTTGAAGGTGATAAATTAACACATCATGAACAACGTTCTCTTTAATAAAATAAATGGATGAGTAAAAGGGGTCCGGATGATATAATATCTTATTAGAATCATAAAATTAATGTATTTTTATAATACTGGAGTTAAAATACAATTTTGATGAGATAGGTTGGGAGAGATCAAGACATGAACTTGAACTTGAAAGGAAATTAAAGGAGAAGAGGGGTGGATTGCCTCTTGAATCCTTCTCTTGAGAACCACCTTAAGGGCCTAAGCATGGTATTTTTATGTGACCATCAGCTCTTGGACATGTGGTAGGGGAAAGGGAAGGTGTCTGTGAAGAGTTTAGAGAAGCCTTGGAGCTTGTTAGGTGTGAGGAAATGAGGGTGTGAAGGGTGGCTTTTATACTGGAGGGGAGAGGGGTTTCCTTAATATAAAATTCATTAGTTTATTATTTCCCCAAAAAACTATAAATAGTTAGTCTTGAACGACCAATAATAGTAATTTTATAATGTATTCCTGAACCATGTGGGCTTACATCCGCAGAACATCACATATGACCCTATTATTAGCTTATTTAGCTTATTTTGTAAATTACGGTATTTCACTATTCATCAAGAATTCAAGTATCTCAGAAAAATCCCAAAAGTTTACCCCATCCATTTATCAACATGTTGAATCCAAAAAATTAATTCCATTTTTAAAAAATAATTTTCTAAATATTATTAATTTAATATTAAATTAAAATCATAATTTACTAACAAAACTGTTTTTATGATTAAAACTGATTTTATAGAGCATTCAAAAATTATGTAGGGTCTTATAAAATTATCTAAAAACTATAATATAGTGATTCAATAGTTTATGAATACCTTTTATGGAAATAAATATTCCTCTAAATTAATTAATTAATTATAATTTATTATTTATGACTTACAAAATACCAAAACGTTTACTAAGGTCAAATTTTCACTTTATAAGATGTCTAAATTTTATTTTATTATTCAAAGCAAATGTTACTCTTTTGTAAGATTATTTAATATTCATAAGGGTCATATTACTATTCATAAGGGTATGTTACTATTCATAAGGGTACGTTACTATTCACCAAAACATATTTTTGTTTTATTAGACTACAAAAAATATCTTGAACACAACCGTATATTTCAGATTTTCAAAATTATAAACATAGGAGTGAAAAAACATATGTTTAAAGCTCACTTATCACTTTTTAGTTCATTATTTTGTGTTTTTATTGCATAAATATAAGAAGAGAATTTTCCATTGAAAAAACATTGGGTTGTTACATTCTTCCCCCCTTAAAGAATTTTCCTCGGAAATTTCACTTTACACAAACAGGTGAGGGTACTTCTCCTTCATTGCCTCTTTTGGTTCCCAAGTTGCTTCCTCAAACTTATGGTTCCTCCACAACACTCTGACAAGATGGGTTGTCTTGTTACGTATAACCGTGTCTCTCCAATACAGAATCTTTACTGGCTCTTCTCATAGGAGAGATCATCTTCCAGGTGCACCACATCTGAGTTTAGTACATGTGAGGGGTCTGGTATGTACATCCTCAGTAGTGGTACATGAAACACATCATGAACGTGAGCCATATTCGGTGGAAATGCAAGACGATAGGCCACGACCACTATGTGGTCAAGGATCTCAAAGGGGCCAATATCCCTTGGGAATAACTTCCATTTCTTCTCGAATTGCATGACTCTCTTCCATGGAGATATTCGAAGTAAGACTTTATCTATAACATCAAACTCCAAGTCCCTGCGACAGTTATCAACATAGCACTTTTGCCGTCTTTGAGCAGCTTTGATGTGTTTTTGGATGACTTGAACCTTCTCTATCATCTCTTGAACAAGATCAGGTCCAAGTAGCTTTCATTCTCAAACTTCATCCCAACAGGTTGGAGTTCTACATCTTTTTCCATACAGAGCATCATATGGAGAAACCTTAATACTCGAGTGGAAGCTATTGTTGAATGAGAACTCAACCAATTAGAGATGCTAATCCCAACCTCCTTTTAATTCAAGAGAGTAGTCTCTTATCATATCTTCAAGCGTCTGAATAGTCTTTTTAGATTGGCCATTTGTTTGGGGGTGATAGGTCATGCTGAAATTTAATTCAGTACTCAAAGAATGTTGAAGGCTCCTCCAAAATTTAGATGTGATCCTTGGATCACGGTCAGGGAGAATTGAGAGTGGAATACCAGGCAGTCTCACCACTTCATTCCCCTATATCATTTCAAGTTGTTCAAGCGAGAGATCTTACCGAATAGCGATAAAATGGGCAGTCTTGGTGATTCAGTCAACCACAACCCATGTCGCATTATTTCCCTTTGACGTCTTCAGGAGACCAATGAAAAAGTCCACATTAACGTTTTCCCATTTTCACATGGGTATAGGCAATGGCTATATCATACCCTTGAACTTTTGTCGCTAAGCTTTTACATGCTAACATACGAAGCACCTTGATGTATATTCTACAATCTCCTTCTTCATGTTATCCGAACATAAGTGTTCTCAGAGATCACAATACATCTTGGTACTCCCAGGATGGATAGATAATGTTGAGATATGTGCATTATGCAATAGCTCATTCTTTATCCTGGGTGATAAAGGCACACAAAGCCGCATTCCAAAATGAATCACACCATCATCGTCGATATGGAACTCTTGCTGCTTCCCCTCCTTTACTACATTCACCCTATTTTTTATCTCCACATAATCCCTTTGTGATTTCTTAATCTTCTCTTGGATGTATGGTTGCACAATCATTTGGGCAAGGTAGGATGTATCCCCTACCATTATGATTTCCAAATTCATTCATTGCATATCCATGAAGATAGGATCTTTTTGAATCCACACCATGGATGGAGTAACAGGTTCTTTTCTGCATAGAGCATCCTCTAACTTGTTCGCCTTTCCAGGATGATAGTGAGTAGAGAAGTTGTAATCCTTGATTAGCTTTAACCATCTCCTTTGATCCATATTGAGCTTCTTTTGTGTGAATATATACATTAGGCTCTTATGATCGGTGTATATGCCACAAATCTCGCCATAAAGTTAGTGCCGCCTAATTTTCAAAGAAAAAAATCACGGTTTCCATCTCTAGATCATGCATCGGGTAGTTTTTCTCATGGATCTTCAACTGTTGTGAGGCGTAGGCTATCATATTATAATTTTTCATTATAACACAACCCAATCCTTTCTTTGAAGCATCACTATATATCACAAAACTATCTCCACTTTTTGGTAGTGTGAGTACAGGTGCAGTGATCGGCCTTCTCTTTAGCTCAATGAAGCTTCCCTCAAATTCTTCCTTCCAGACATACTTTACCCCTTTCCTTGTTAATAAGTTATCAGGGTTGACAATCGTGAGAAGTTTCTCACAAAACATCGGTAGTACCCAGCTAATCCAAGAAAACTATGGATTTCTGTGACACTAGAGGGCCGGGGCCATTCCTCAATCGCCTTTGTCTTTGAAGGATCTAGAGAAATTCCCTCACTTGTGATCACATGTCCCAATAACGTGACTTGATTCATCCAAAAGTCGCACTTGCTTAACTGGGCGTACAAATTATCCTTTCTCAATGTTGCTAACACAAGTCTTAGATAATCTTCCTCTTCCTCCATTCTCTTGCAGTAGATGATATTATCGTCGATAAAAACTACCACAAATTTGTCGAGGTAATATCTAAAGACACTATTAATCAAATCCAAGATTATTTCAGGGGCATTAGAAACTCCAAAGGGCATCACCAAATACTCATAGTGCCCATACCTTGTATGGAAGGCAGTCTTCTGAATATCTTTCTTCTTCACCATTACCTAATGATATCTAGAATTAAGATCCATCATTGAAAAGTATTGATCTCATCTTAACTGGTCGAACAAGTCATCAATCCTAGGGAGAGGATACTTGTTCTTTATAGTGACCTTGTTGAGTTACCGATAATCGATATCGATCCATATGGTTCCATACTTTTTCTTCACAAAGAGCACTGGCGCACCCCAAGGTGATGCACTAGGGCGTATGAACCCTTTGTCCAGATGCTCTTCCAGCTGCTTCTTTAACTCCACCAGTTTGATAAGAGCCATCCTATAGGGTCACTTTGAGATAGGAGTAGCTCCAGGTATTATTTCAATTGAGAACTATACCTCACTATCTGAGGGAATTCTGGGTAACTCTTTGGGAAATACATCACCATATTCCCTCATGATGGGCATTTCCTCACGGTTGGAACTTTCATTCGACTCGACCACTTGGGTGAGGTATGCTTCTTCATAGGGAATCAACACCCACACCATTGAAGGATTTTTAATGGAGATTCATGATCATCCTTGCATTTGTAGAGGAGCATGGGATGGTTCAGAATATGAAAAGATATTTCCTTTTCCCGACAGTTGATATGATCCCTATATAACGAGTTCCAGCCCATTCCCATTATAGAGTTGAATTCCACAAAGGGAAGTATTACGAGATTTGCCGGAAGAATCATCCCACATAATCCAACAGGAGAAGAGTCAAACAGTTGGGTTGCAATGATTGTACCACTTGTTGTTTTTACAGATATATCTACTTCAAGGTTTCGGGGTGTCAATTATATAGTTATAGAAAACTTTCAAGATATAAAGGAATTTGTAGAACCAGAATCAAATATGACTTTTTTCATTCATGAGTGAATAGGAAGTGTACCTTGTACGACTTCATTATCATTCTCCCCCTCTGTAGTAGTGATGGAATAAGCCTTCCCTTGTTCCTTTGTCTTTGGTGGCTGCTAATTCTGATTACCCTCAAGAAATCGAGGTTTAGTGCACTGGTTTGCATTGTACCCTAGCTCCAAACAGTTATAGAATTGAACCATGAGTTGTTCTCTCCATTCATTGGCTACATTATCCTTTTTTTCGTGTCTTTTTGACACTCTTTAGCATGCTGTCCTTCTTTCCCACACTTGAAGTATTTCCCCATCCCATTGAGGCAGTTCCCACTGTGCAACTTCCCACATTTTTGGCATGTGGTTCGTTGATTTTTCTTCCCACCTTTGTCACTAGATCCACCGGCTTGAAACTCCATCTTTCGTTTCTTATCCCCATAGCCATGGGACCATTCTCAAAACTATATCTCCACTTTGAGAGCACACTGAAAAACTTCTTAATAACTCCCAATGTCTCGAATTTCAATATCCTCTCAAAGGTGTGGTTTTAATCCACTATAGAATCTATCAAGTTTTCTATCATTGTTGATAACAAAACCTGAATCATACCTTGCGAGCCTTGTGAAATTCTCTTCATAGGTTGTAACAGATTCTCCTACATTTTTCTTGAGCTCTATGAATTCTCTCTCCATCTTCGTGTGAAGATTTCATGGGAAACACATATTAAGAAACATTATCATAATGTCTTCCCATTCCATCTCTTCAATTTCCTCCCTTGGTGTGGTGTTCTTAATCAAATCCCACCTTTGATCAGATTCTCCATCAAGATGATAAACATCTAGATTAACCATCTCCATCTTAGAATAGTGAAGCACAGAAAATATCTTCTCCATGGAGTTGACCCACTGTTCCTCAATAAGAGGATTGGAAGATCCAGAAAACTTCAGTGGTCGTTGATGCATAAAACATTCAATATCCTGTTGCTCCCTCTTTGCTGAAAGAGGAAATTACCCATTATTATGGTTATTATTCATAAACTGAGATAATTGGGTAAGAATCATCATGAATTTTTGAACTCAACCTCCCAAATCATTAGGGATGTCTATCGGGCAATCGTTGCATTGGAACTCACATGAGTTGTTGGCCTGATTTCTCTGAGTTCCCACCATTTTCTAAAAAAGAAAAGGATATAAAAAAACATAACTAAACAATTCATGAATAACTTATTCATTTAAATAATTATACCAAAAATATAGCAAAAGGGATCCCTATTTAAATATTCTCTTGTGCACATTTTTACTTAATCTCAAACTAGAGGTTTTCTCTAGGGTTCAGTATTCCTAATTCCCAAATTAAGTAAACATTGTCTCTGATACAAACTATAGCGACCTAGCCTTTATTACATTACTATTACAACATTTCTATGATAAAAAACATAATAGTGTTAAAAAAAGTGAATCCAAAGGCTTAATGTCTTAGGAAATCTAGGACCACACATAACAAATACAACATCTAGTATAAACATTTATTTAATTTCATCTTCTCTAGCATCTTATTTTCACTTTTCCTCTACTTAGTACATGTAGAACCATAAGGATATACATAAAAATGGGTGAGCTAGAAGCCTAGTAAGTGGATAGATAAGAACAATATATCATGGTGTGAGCATAATCATAACATAGGCAAAAGATCATGAACATGAGAGGAGCATAAATAAAAGACTTGAAATGTGGCAAATCATAAAACTGAAACATCATGTCGTAGTGGTTAACTACCACACATAATTTTGAACCAAACTAGAATCTTGTTCACACATCATTTCACATTTAATCACGATATTCATTTCTTTACCCATGTTAATTTAGCGCTATATAATTCCGGGCGCACCCGTCACATTTAATCATTCATATTGCGCTATATAATTCCAGGTGCACCTAACACATCATAACATTATAATTTATCATGCATGCCACAATGAATTTATAACATAAATAAACATAACTAACCCATGAAAATTAATGCGTTTCATTTCATAAGAACACATTCATAATCATTGGGTTCCCAAAATAAATAGGGAACAACATAATTGATACAAGAACCATCAACCATGAATGAGAGGTAAAAGATGAGTTCCTAAGAGAAGAATTCTTTCAGAAAACATTTGGAATGACATAAACTTCATTATAAATCATTTATATCCCAGAAAAGGAAATTAAATTATGAAAAAATGATCTTTAAGGAGTGACCATATCAAAAATGGAGTGAATGAGGTAGAACCAAAGGATGAAAGTTGGGTTCGAGAATTTCCCCTTACCTTGTACCTGAATGCTTCCTTCTCTCTAATGTCCTTTATAGTGACATTATATTCATTAATTAGAAATCCAAAACCATGTGTAAATTAATAGGGTTAGTTCTGGTTTCATTATATAATTTTATGTTCCTTTGGATGACTTATAGAGTTTAAAAACATCGTTCGAGGATGTTTGTTTTTATGGTTTTTCTTTGGTGGTTCACTTGTATTCTTAAATTGAAGTTTGGGTATAACATGATTAAACATCCTTAAATGATATTACATGTTATTAATGATATTAGAGGAGTTTTTATGATCTTATAATGAATCAAATTAGATCCATGTGGATGAATCAATAGATGATAATTAAATGATGATTATTTGGGTTAATTTGGGCAGTTTTTCGATCATAATGAACGTGTTTTATTTAATCACAAAGAAATGTGATCATAAGTTAGTTAAAGAACTTTAAATTGAACATAATACATAAAAAATATTCTTTTTCGACCATAAAAATGGTTTCATGACCAGATCTGAAGGTAGAAATGGATGAAGAAAGCATGTCGTTCTTGAAGGTGATAAATTAACACATCACAAACAACGTTCACTTTTAAAAAATAAAAGGATGAGGTAAAGGAAGTTGGATGATATAATATCCAATTAGAATAATAAAATTATATTATATGTATAATACTGGAGTTACAATACAATTTATATGAAGATATGTGGGGAGATATCAAGAAATGAACATGAACTTGAAAGGAAATTTAAGGAGAAGAGGTAGGGAAATTGCCTCTTGAATCGTTCTCTTGATGAACCTCCATAAGGGACTAAGATTGGTCTTTTGATGAGGTCATTAGCTCTGGGATGTGGGGAAGGGTCTAGGGAAGGTGTTTGGGCATAGTTTATAGAATTCATGGAGTTTGAGAGGTGTGAGGAAATGAGGGTGTGAGGGTGGCTTTTATAGTTGATGGGAGAGGGGTTTCCATAATATATAATTCATTAGTTTATTATTTCCCCACAAGATAAGGAATATTGGGTCTTGAATGACCAAGAATAGTATTTTTATAATATAATCCCGAAACAAGTGGGCTTACATCAACAGAACATCACATATGACTCTATAATTAGCTTATTTTTCTTATTTTGTAAATTACGGTATTTCACTATTCATCAAAAAATCAATTATCTTAGAAAAATCCCAAAAATTTAACCCAACCATTTTTTGACGTGAAAAATCCAAAAATGAAGTATTTTTATCAAAAATAATTTTCTAAATATTATTAATTTAAATTTTATTTAAAATCCTAATTCACTAAAGAAACAGTTTTATGATTAAAATTGATTTTATAATGATTTCTAGAATTACGTAGGGTCTTATAAATTTATTTAAAAACAATAATACATTAATTCAATAATTTATGAATAAATTTTAGGGAAATAAATATTCTTTTGAAATAATTATATAATTTAAATTATTTATTTATGACATACAAAATTCTAAAACGTTTACAAAGGTAAAATTGTCAATTTCTAAGATGTCTAAATTTTATTTTATTATTCATAGGTAATGTTACTTGTATGTTGGATGATTTACTATTCCTAAGGGTCATATTACTATTCATAAAGGTATGTTACTATTTCTAAGGGTATGTTACAATTCAGCAAAAATTATTTTTGTTTAATTAGACTCCAGATAACATCTTCAACACAACCGTGTATATCGGATTTTCAAAATTCCAATCATAGGAATGAAAAAATTATGTTTAAAGGTCACTTATCACACACTAGTTCATTATTTTGTGTTTTTATGACATACATATAAGAAGGGAGTTTTTCATTGAAAAACATTGGGTCGTTACATACGACCCAGGGGCTCCAGGGATGATTCGATGTATGGTCTATGTCTTTTTTACCTTATTTGTTGTACTTATAGACACAGGTGTCAGTCATTCCATCATAGCCACATATCTTGTTCAAATCCTTGAGATTCTAGTTGAACCGTTTACTCAATCCTTACGCTTGGAGACACCTATGAGAGGAGACATGACGATCACCCACAGTTGTAGACAATGTTATCTTACACATGGAGGTGAGAGTTTAGGTTGGAACCTCATGGTGGCAGTGTCGAGGCCCTACGATGTCATTCTCAGTATGGATTGGTTATCTTTAATCCATGATCAGATTTAATATTTTTGTAGATGAATGTGGTGTGTCTACCGTGATTGAATAGGGTTTCCCTTTATTGGAGAATAGGAGACCCTGGTAGCACAGAACGGGATCAATAATGGGAGGTTGTAGCCGGTCACTCATGAGTTGGATATCCTAGCCCTCAGAGTAGTAGATGTGACATGCTCCCCATTCCCAGCAGTAGTGGCAGAGTATGAGGATGTCTTTCCTAAAGATGTTCCAGGACAACCTCCACGTCGGGAAATCAACTTCTGCATCAACTTACACCCCAGGACAACAGTAATTTATTCATCATCCAATCGTTTGGCTCCTATAGAGCTTTGTGAACTGGGGGTGCAGTTTGAGGATTTGTAGAGAAAGTGTTTTGTGAGACCCAGCGTTTCACGCTGGGCGGCCCTAGTCTTGTTTGCCAAGATAGCAGACGAGAGTCTAAGGTTGTGAGTGGATTATTGATGCCTGAAATAGGTGACAGTGAAGAACAATTATCCCCTACTAGGAATTGATGACCTCTTCGATCTGTTGAGAGGGGCACAATGGTCCTCAAAATTTTACCTTGGATCATGTTATCACCAGTTATGAGTGCAGGGCGAGGATATAATGAAGTCGACTTTCAGATGCCGCTACAGTCACTATATGTAATTGGTAATGCCTTTCGGTGTAATGAATTCACCTAGAGTGTTCATGGGACTGATGAACTGGATTTTATAGCCATAATTCTACCGATTCATGGTTGTCTTTATCGACGACAGCCTTGTGTACTCAGCATCAGAAGAGGAGCATGCGAGACACCTGTGAATGGTTCAAGATGATCATCTAGAGCACCAGTTTATGGGAATCTCTCAAAGTGTTAGTTTTGGATTTAGGAGGTACACTTTCTAGGACATGTCATCTCAGTAGATGGAGTAGCTATAGACCATGCCAAGGTGGAGGCTGTGTTAAAATGGGAGTAACCTCATAGCTTTAAGGAGGTGAGGAGCATCCTTGGATTAGCAGGATATTACCAAAGATTTGTTCCTGACTTCTACTGGATATCAGAACTGATGACAGCCTTGACTGGGAAGGGGAAACCCTTTGTATGGATGGAGAAGTGACAACGGGATTTTGAGCAGTTGAGACAGAGTTTGACGAGCACCCTAGTCTTGAGATTTCCGGAGGAGGGTGTCCAGTACATGGTTTTATGCGACGCATCGGTGACCGGGCTTGTTTGGGTCCTGATTCATAGGCAGGAAATGATTTCTTATGGTTCGCGCCAGCTTAGGCCACATGAGCAGAACTATGTGACCCATGATCTCGATTTGGCTAAAGTAGTCTTCACATTAAAGATGTGGAAACACTACCTTATGGGTGAACAATTTATCATCTACTCTAACCTCAAGAGCCTCAAGTACACATTATCATATATGGATCTAAATTTGAAGTAGATGTGTGGGATAGAGTTCCTCCATGATTATGATTTCGAGATCAACTATACTCTTGGGAAGGGGAATAAGGTGGTGGATGCACTTAGCAGAAGGTCGAGCTCACAGTTGTTGAGTGAGGTGACACATCAGTTAGCCGCATTGCAGTTATCCTTCATAGATGTAGAGGACCATTATAGTACTTGAGGATATGATGCGAGCATATTTATTGGGCTTTGGTCGTTGTTTGGAGGACCACCTACCACTGGTGGAGTTTGCGTACGACAATAGCTACTACTCCACCATTGGTATGGAACCATTCGAGGTATTTTATGGGGGACCCTGTCAGCCCCTGCTTCGCTAGAAAAATCCCAGAGAGTCAACACTTATGGGTCGAGGGTAGGTGTGAGCTACTACCGAGAAGGATCAGGTCATTTGGGAGCATATGAATACTGCAAAGAGCTGGTAGAAGTATTATGCTGACAGACGACAGAGACCTCTTGAGTTTGAAGAGGGAGACCCTGTTTTTAATCAGTTCTCACCTCGACAAGGGTTATAGATATTTGGCTGGGGTGGAAATCTATATCTGAGGTTCATCGAACCTTTCCTGATACTGTGCATAGATGGAAAAGTGGTGTACCACCTAGCTCTACCTTTGTAGTTGAATCGGGTATTTGATGTCTTCCACGTGTCGCAGTTGAGGAGGTAGGTGCCTGAAAAATTGCACGTCAGCAACTGGGGAGAGATGGACATCGAGGATGGAGTGACCTTTTCTGATTACCTAGTGTAGATTGAAGACCGAAAGGATATGATCCTTTGTGGGTGAACGATTCCATTAGTGCATATTCATTGAAATCACGATAATCTTCATGATATCACATGGGAGAGGGAGTCCCAGATCCATGCCCAATACCCACATCTTTTTGAGTAGCCTCTGTTTTGGATTTTCTGGGACGTAAAGCCCCAAGGGGGGGAGAATGTAATGTCTCAAATTTTTTGTTTATTATTATTTAAATATTATATGGAAATATTTTAAGACCAGGCACGAAAATGGAAAATCATTCCAAGGCCTAGTGAGCACAGAATGGTGGTTTTAACTTTTTTTGTTATGTGAGTCGGCACTTGTGCACGGCTGATAGTTTCCAAATAGATGCCCTAATTAAAAATCTAAGTGAACATTTATGTCTGGAATGAAGACTTTACCTACGGACGGGTATAACCTTGACCTGTGTGGGTCAAGGAAAAAAGATAATTTTCGGAAGTTTTTAGTAAAAATTGAAATAAAATAAATTCGTAATGTTTATTTTATTTTTATGGAAATATCAGCTGCATCATAGCAATAGGGCAGCTATTTCAATATTAAATTCCATATCATAATGGATTATGAAATAGCCACGTAACTCATTAATGTTGTAGTGTAACAGAACACTGAATCACATTTCAATTTTTAATGGGTTATGCGACTGGTGGTCACTGAAATTGTTTTTAGGGAAAGCTGTGGAGAAATTCGTGGAGCCTTGGAGGAAACTATTGGCGACAAATGACGACGAATCGAAGATGTAAATCGGTGTTCCAAAGAATATGAAGGATCTCGACGATGATGGCCTCATGACGGGATGATTTTTCTTCAAACACTTTGAGGTACGGGTTGTTATTTCAGTACACTTTCCAAATTTTGGAGTTTACACGACGAACATTGATCAACCTTGAAAAAGTTCATCTACAGATTCGTATGTTATTGCCGGATGGTTTTATTGGGATAATCATGGGGAAATATTCCATGTTGATTATTGGGGATTTCTGCTTTGTTTAACCCCACTAACAGGAGTGAATCAATGCCATGACAAACGACTGTGGAGGTACGTTTCTCAATTTGATTTATTGGACTCTTTCTTTCACCTTCATTGATCGTGTTCTTCATGTTATTCACGGGGTGAAAAACAATTGATCATTGCAAATATTTTTTTCAATGCAACGATCCCAATATGAAGACTTGACATCATAGCAACCATGCAGAGGAGCGACGACTATAGCAGACGACGAATCGACTCAGATCGAAAGAAGTCGTTCTTTGAGTGTTCTTCATGCAAGAAGATATGAACATGTTTTTGGAGCCGATCGGAGCTCCAAAAACAATGGAAGTGGCTTCATGATGTTGGGGTGACCAAAACCTGGGTGTTTTGTGGTGATCAGACGGCCAGATCGACGAATGGGGCAGCTTGGATGGCGCGAGATGAAAGTCCGTGATTTCAGAAATTTCTAGAATACACGGTGTGTACTTCCAATGAAAACTCCATGTAGTGCTTTTAGTGGCGTCTAGGGTTATTGGGGTCATAGAGGAATCACATGGCATGTGACCCTAGTAACACAGTGTGTTTCTCCATCCCCGAAGCTCGTTGTCCATTTTGGAACTACACGGACATATGTAGGACTGCACGGCTTCAGGCGACTCCGCATGTACCCTCTATGCACCGTGGAAGAGGAAGATATGTGAGAATAAACATGTATCTAGGGGATACATAGACACCAGATGAAGTACACAGTGTGTAGTCCATCACACATCCAGGCGAGGCCAGTAACACAGGTCACCCCGCGTACCAATTACACAGGTTGATGACCGTGTATGGGCACATGGCTAGCGTAGAAGAAGTCAACCCCAGTCACTCGGACATGGTGTGTACCCCGTAATACATGTCGTGTACTATGTTTTCTAGACAACCAGTCTTACGACATGGGCCGTTGTACATGGGCAGTACCCGAGGTCATACAACATGGCGTGTAACTTTTCTACATGCCATGTACTTCTTGGAAAATGGCATGGTCCTCTTGTTCACCGTATCTTGGACAACATTACTTTGGATTAGTGCCCCATATTCTCATTCCCCTAAAGGTCAGGCATTGTTTCCTTATACAGGAGTATGATCCCTTCAGCAGTAATTCTTGTGATAGAGTCAAGCATCCATTCGAGAGGCCCAGATCAAAATCCCCTATACATTCTTTACCCTAGGTAGAGTCCAGCATCGACGTGACCAACTCCACCGGGTGTTGATCTTCTACCTATCAGGTGATTTCCAGATGAGTCATGGTATCCTCCACGGCCCTAGCAGTGATCCTCATTTGTGTAACGTGATCATTCCCACTCTGGAGTGTGTCTCCCATAATGAGTGAATCTATCTACCATTACCTTCTCACTCAAGAGTTTGTCTCCTATAATGAGTGTAACTACCTCTCATGACACTTCCCGATGAACTGTAATCTCAGAAAGATGTCATCAGAGCTGTAAGACTTGTGGAGTGTGTTCTACCAGAACAATTACTTCGTGAAATCATGAAACTAAACCCCTAGATGGGGGTACACGGTTGTGTGACTTGTCTCTAGACTATGAGTCTAGGTTTTTAGTATATCTAGATTGTTCTCTACATTCTTTAGACATATATTGTGAATAGCTAACTGTACCGTTACTTTGTGTACTACATTTAGGTTCCCAAGGACCTATAATGACTATTGTTATACACACCCCTGTACGGGATTTTACCTCACATGTCTTGTCTTGGGCAGATGATCAGACTTTTGAAAGAGTCCCGGATAGACCAGGATAGGACTGATCTTTTTGAGTTCTCAACAAACCAAGGCATTCCAATGGATACGAGTGGCAGTCCTAGTAACTTTTGTGTTTACAGGTTGGACTTTGCTGTTTTCAGACATATGGTTTGGTGGGTTTGTATTCTGGCCCAGTTTACCATCAGTAATTTACCTTCTGTCGTACTCTGTAGGTTCAGTTTAGATGTATTCATTCATTTTGTTACTTAGTGTTTTCTAAATTTCAGCATTTATGGGCTTTGAGATGTGTGCATGTGTACAGGTGTATAGGCAATGCCTCCTATGATTAGTAATATGCCTACACAGTGCTAGTAACCTACCCCAGGCCAATCCGAGGTGGGCTTGTGGAGTCACAATGCGGGCCCCACTGGGATGGTTCGTGAAATTTATAGTTATATCAAGTAAATTACGATGTTTATATATTTTGGAAAAAAACATAATAAATATATGAATTAAAACATCCTTTCATGGGAACATTTTGTTATATTTTATGATTTGATTTAATGTTAAACATTATATTGTCAAAAGACTTAGAAATATCCTTCAATTTTCAATTATTAAAATGATTATAAAATATTATAAATGGATCACATATATATCGAAAAAACATATATCTATTGTTTAAAAATCATAATTTTCCACACTAGGTCTCCACAAAAAAACAAAGAGTTTAATAACATAACATAAATCTGTATAAAATCCATGTGGTATTATCAGTAGATAAAAAGTGGACCAGGAAATGATTTTCAATGAAAATGAATGAAGATGATATTTATAATGATTGATAAATAATATCCAATAGGAATACACATGTATACTATTTTCATTTTTTATCAATATGATAGGTTGAAAAAGGTACACATATTGAAATAGAAGGTGATTAGAGTTACTGATAAACCTAAAAAGTGGGAGTTTGATGTTCCCATTTGATGAAATATATTTATTTTTTAAAACTATGGTTATATTTAATTTAAATAGAAATCAATATGTGTTCAGTTATTGAAAATATAAAATGTAGATGTTTCAAAATAAATGGAAAATTATAAATTGTGTTTATAATTTTATAAATTATGTGGAAAAATTCAATATAGAATACCCTACAAGATAATGATTTATTGTGAGTTTATCACTTGGAAAATAAAGAGGTAAAATTTTTGAATGATGATATATATGGTTAACAATAGTTTTAACATTATTGAGCACCCATGGATATGGATTTATGGTGCTCTAACTGGAATTTGGTGGTGTATTGTAGTTATCAATTAAACTATAAAATCACTATCTCATGGAAACATGTGGTGTTCCAATGTATAAGGTGAGATCAAAAATTTGTGTTTGAGGAAAAATAAAACACACACACACATATATATATTTATTAAAAAAAATAATACGTATGAAATATTTTTAAAACCAATATAGAAAGGCATCAATTAATATAAGACATTTCTGGATTTAGATGGAGTCAAAAGAAAGTAAGGGAATTAACAACTTTCACCTAGGATAAAAATAGGTGTTAATACACAATACACCTTTTTGTTTGTTTGTATAATTATTTATATTTAATGTATGTATTTAGAATGAACTTTATAAATTTCATACTTTCAAATATTATTTTTCCAATGTCATATTACTATGTACACTTTTTTTAGTTTTTTATTATTTACTTATCATATACCGAATTTATATGAATGATATGATTTGTTCAGATACATGTATATATATATATATAATAATTCAATAATACCATTATGACTAAAAATAATTTTTATTACTAATTTAATTATGATTTATTTCATCATTATATAGTTAACTACATTAATATTTTTGTTTATAATTATATTATTTTCATTATAATTAATATATTCTATTTCTATTATTATAAACATTTAAATGTATAATTAATATTTATTAGAAAACATAATTATATTTTGAAAATTAATAATACTTAAAAGAAATTTCATTAATAATTTATTATATATCAATAATTACATCCAATAATATTTTAATGTTTAAATGTTATGTTTTCATGAAATTATCTTTTTGACATGAAAATTAATTTTTTTTAGTATTTTTATATTTTTTTCTATTATATTTAATATGTTGAGATATTTTAGAAAAATTGAAATGTTTTTTATAAATTACAATCTAAAAGTTATGAAATCCCTAACAAGAAGCATTATTATGTTTCATGTAAGTGCCAATTTATAGATATAAATTATAACAAACAAATACAATCTAAATAAAATATGATAGTCTAAGTAAACATATGAATAATAATAATAAAAATCATCATCATCATTAAATATTTGAAATTAATAATTTGTAATTTTAATAGAACAATATATGGTTCCTTGAAACATTTTTTTTGTATTTATAATTTTTTTTGGAAATTACAGTTTTCAAATTATTTTTTATATGTATATTTAATGTTAAAAAATTGATTTATTTTTTTATAGTATAATTAATTATCATATTTTTTAATTTTTTAAATATTATATTTTTAATAAATTGTTTTTTCTCTTAAATTAATTCTGAGTTACTATACTTATAATATTATTTTTTTATTCAACAAATTTTTAGATATTCCGGATATGTTTTATGATTTAATTATTGTGTTTTTATATATAATATGTTACAATATTTTAATGTTACCTACTTGGAATTTAATAAGTTTTTCTATGGTTAAAGTAGTTCACATATAATGATTATAAAATATAAAATTTCAGCTAAATTTAAATGTAGATTAAAACAATTGATAAACATGTAAAGATTATTGATTGTAAAATTAATATCATAAATTTATTTAAATAAAATTAATATATTTGATATAATAAAATGTTATTTCAAATAAATATGTCAATATTAATCATATAAATGAATGAGTGAAATCAATATCTATATTAAGGCCCCATCTAATAACCTGACATGTGAATATGACACTTGTATGAAGATCACCGACCTCTGTGCAGTGGTGGATAATAATGAGTTGGGTAGGGATCATCAATAGGAAATAGAACCCTATATTTCTGATGCTATTATTGGGACCAATAAGGATGTACTATCATTTAAATGTCAGCTCATTTACATGATCAATCTCTCACAAAAAGTAGAATGTTCTTCCATGATCTTATGGGAGAACCATAAGGCCTATCAATGCCCAGTCATGAATGATGGAGGCATTGGAAATGACCCATTATAAAGATCTAATAAAATAAATCTAATGAAAATTGTGGATATAAATAAAATATAAATGGATCACAGGTATCCATGTGAACACCTTCAATATGATGAGGCTGGAATGATAGAGGTACGACCATTACATATGGAATATAATAGGCTTGACATGCAGAAAGACATGGTCTACATTATCACCATCATAGCTCCTCAACCTCTGTAGCTAGTAGATGATGTTCTAGTCTAGGAACAAATTTCAATGGGAATGAATTAGATACGAAGCAAGTGAAAAACTAGGGGATAAATGACCAAACACATCCCGCCCTAGGGAAGCCTAAAGTAGAGAAGTCGTAGAGAATCCCCTCAGATCAAATTGAACACTTTTCTTTTATGGAAATTAATATTAGGGAGTCATTTGATGCAGATAATGATACATTGGCATCATCTATTCAATTATAGCATGATACACTAATTGTTTAAAATCATCATTGTCATACAGATCAGACATGAAAGTAATATTTTGTAATAGAGTATGATATAAATAGATTAAAAATTATTTCAAAAAGTATAAAAAATAATCCAGTTATTTGGACAAACTATATCCTCTAGCGCTCTATTTTGTATAGTAAGGTACAATAAAGTCTGTTGTCTATACAATGAATCAGTCCTAACATAGTGTGATAGATGGAATAAAATATTTTGCATGCCATCAATATGAAATGAATCATGCCTAACCTGGATGTGGAGATAATCATCATAAAATCTATTCTACTCGAAATTCTACCCCATGTTAACATAATGGAATGAATTACTATTCATTGTCTCGGTGGTACTGGAACTCTATGTCAAATTCCAAACTATTGTGTGATTCTATTCGGAAGGTTCCGCAAATTTGTAGGAATGTGACAGAGAGGCACAATATCTATGGATTCATAATTACCATAGGTGTAGTATGTTGGAATCTCATCTTATAGTGACTAGTATGTAATTTGTGATATCTGAAATGACATGTGACATTTGTTAACAAATATATATTTTTCTGATCTCCAAACATGATATAATTATGATATTGATTATCCAAAAAATATACAAATATTAATATAATAGTTGGTTGTAGACAATACCTAATGAGACAATATGAATTAAAATTGTTTCTAAAAGTCCTGATGAAGTATTGTGCATGAATCCACCTATAACATACAACATTGAATGTCAAAAAAACAAATACATTATAAGAACTAAAATTATCATAAAAAAATGAAAAGTTATCTTACTAGTGTCATGGTAGATAATCACATAACACACATATATATATATAATGATTTAGACTAGAGAGTAAATATATTAATGAAGCGATGCACTCACACTCCCACATCTAAATATGGTTGACCCATCGATTGAGATCACTTTGATAAGATCATCATGACATGCATTATTTGGTTTGTGTGTGTGTGTGTGATGCATGTAATCCCTAGCTACATATTCTAGCCTAATAAAAGACCTCAATTATCCCCAAATAAATATTGTGGTGATGCATCCATGATTGATTAGAACACAATTTCTATCTAATGTGCTCCAATACACATATGTGGGTGTGACACATGACAATGGTCTCATCATCATTAACTCTTAATAGTTTTATGTGAATGTAAAAATATACCATATTTATCCAACCTAAAATTATAGACTAATATAACCCCACAATATTGAGGCCTATAAAAATATCTTTAAGAGCAGTCCAGTCTCCATGGGGTAGTCATATACCTACATCCCCCTTGATAGGATGACTGAAAAAACTGCAACATCATCAATGACGGTAGTCATATCTCCACTAGTAAAGTGGAATCTCTATGTCTTATGTCTTTTTCTATCAATGATGACATCAATTAGGTGATATTCAGCAAATTTATAGTCAAATACAAGAACACTATATATTCCATCATTGAATTGGTATAGTATAATTGCATCCAAAGGTGGAATGTGTTGATAATGGTTGGAAATAATCACCCCAAATCTATCAAATATCATAGCTCGATAGAACGTCATGTGAAACCGGAAAATACTGATCATTCAATGGAGTAGTATCCTCCATATCTAGGTATAAATTAGAAAAAACCATTATTCATGTATAAATCATAAATATAACATAATGGCCAACAAAATGTTCTGACTGAGATAATGTAAGATATAATATTTCTATTTCCATTAATCTAGGACACTTTTATAACCATAAGAAAATGGAATTTATTCATATCTATCAATGTAAAATCTCTCAACATTTTTGAATGTTTTTTCAATCTATGTCATCATATTTTAATGATTGTTATCATTAATGATCTCCATTTTCAAAGGTGAACGGTTTTTCATCGATTTTTTTTTTGAAAGGTGTTTTGTTTTTATGTGGGTTTACATTAAACATTTTTTCTCGCATATGTTATATCGGTTGGATCCACCTTATGGATTGTTTCATTCAATATTGTTTAGAATGTATAAAAATATGATAGATCCAAAATGATGTTCATTTTTATCTATGTGTGATTTGTCTAAAGATTGCATGTTTCATCATTATTTTTTTCACATGCTTTCTATATAGTTATATTTGGATAGATTGATTATGATTTCTTATTACCTCACATGAACATGTCATATTTCCTGAAATGTGAAAATTAATGGAATTTTACGAAAACTAGAGGATGATTTACAAAAAATGTTTTGTCATGTGAAAAATATTTCTAAATGGAAGGGAATTATATAGAATACTATTTTATTTATTGAAATGAAGTAAAATTTATGGTGTTTTAAGTTGAAATTAATTCGTATAAATAGTTTTATAATTTATATACTATTTATTATTGGACATTAAATGTTTTACAAAATTTCATATAAATTTAAAAATTGAATGGTTTCATATTAACAATACTTAATTTATAATTAAACAAATTTCACATTGGAGGGAATAAAAAATCAACAATGATATTCATAAATTGATCAAGAATTGATAGGGAATCATTTACAGTTATTAACATCCTGATGAAATATAATACAAATAAATAGTTTCCTAACTCTTGAGGAAAATCCATTTCATTGTGCATATCACTAGACTTTGGTATCCTTTACTATAATATCTTATTGATGTCAAGTATCAAAATAATCATGACATTAGACATTGGGAAATGTCGAATTTCCCTAATAGGCAACCATGGTGTCAAGTAGTAGTTAGGAATGTAATCCATGCACTAAAATGGTTCAACATATTCTTCCCATGAAATGATTACAAAGGTATATGATAAAATGGAATGTACACACTGAAATAACAATTCATAAACATTTTATCATTGTAAATGCATTACTCTATCTAATACCACCTCGAATAAACCACTTATACATGTGAAGAGGTTATGATAATATTTCAATTTAAATTTATAGACATCCCATTGGTAGATTTTCACAAAATAAGAAGAATCTTCTTCAATGTTGCTTTCAACCTCTCTTTAAAAGTGTCATTGATTCAATAACCCATGTTGAATCACATCTACAATCTATATACCTATTTCTATAAATTATATGATACACTGATAAAATGACTAATCAAATAATCCAATTATATGTAACATATGATACCCCATGAAAAATCCATTTATTCGCTGTACAATGTTTGTGGCCATGTGTCCATACATCTTCTCCTATTATATGTCAATGTCGATTTTTTTGGTTTCTACATCATATAATAATAGTCTCCGATATAATACCTATGGAAATCGACTAATAATTGTTCAATAAATCATTGATATTGATCATATGATATAGTAATGTGGATATATGTTACTCAAAATAAATTAATCATTAAATTATAATTGAAAAAAATGAAAAATATATTTTATTGTAATCCTTATGATAGCCTTAATTATACGTTCATCATAGATAGTTTTTTGCACATTTCTAGAATTGTTTTTGGTGTTGTATCTATAATATTAATTCAGATGTATCTATAAAATCATATCGAAAATTGTTCCTTCATTGATTTGCTAATGAAGTTCAAATATCAAAACAGCCACTCTAAATAACTATGAAATGGGTGTCGATAAATTCTAAGAAAACAACTACATGATCCATAATTTACCTTATCCACTATGGAAAATGCAAGAGGAATATTGGAATGGATTCCATATTTTTTTCTTAATAATCAATAAATCCATGAATTTTCTATAAAGAAAATACTTATCAATTTGTATGAATATTTTAATGAAATGAAATATGGAAATACATGAAATGAATTCCCACACCAACCAAATTGTTTTGACCAGATATAGATCAAGATGGTTATCTTGAGACAAAAGTTAATTCATATCATTATAGAATAAATCTTTCCTTTTGTTTCTTTTTATGGATAGAAATTGGTAAAAAACCTGATATAACTCACCCCAATCACAATAGACCATGAAATGTGTCATCTGTTTCCCCATCCATGGCTTCCAATAGGAAATAAAAAAACTAAAATTTTTGTGTATGCTCTCGTAAAAAAGTGATATATGGACATTTTAAATGGGTTTAATAATCTATTAAATTATATATGTCATATATTCAATAAAAACGGATGCATGACCTAATGTTAGGTTTGGAAGAATGAATGTATGAGAATCCTCGATCGAAGAAATTATCTGACCATGAAATGAAATTTCTAGAATCACCCTCAAGAATAAAATACTATTATCCTCATATTTATAAGATAATATGTTTTATTTCCTACTATAATATTCCAGATATAAATATATATACATATATATTATGTCAATATGTAATTTGTTTTATATGTTTTTATTGAATATTTGCTTTGAAAATCACTTCCAAGATATAATTTTTTATAAAATTCACTAAATATATCGATTATAACTCCATGAATCCCAATCAATGTTATAAAAAAATTACATTCATATTCATGAAAATGTTCCCTTTCTATTAAACTATACGAAAAGTAGAATGGATGTGATATTCTGTATATAAGTTGTTGTGCGACTACATAATTTATTCAACATAATAAATTACAAAACATATAACTCTATCTTGGAATTACCTTACCATTGGGAAAATAAAATTGTTTCTTAGACCCAATCCTCATCAGTAGCCAATGTATGTGCTAGATGAAATAGCGTAGCACAGAAATAAATATTTCTGTAGATAATATACAATATCTCTAGATCAGGTCCAATATTTATATGAAAAACCTACTTTCATAATTCTTCATAAGGATACAGAATCAGATAACTGTATTGTAGTTTCAACTTCTGTAGTATAAGAATCACTTTTATCAGTTTTAATATCTTCCCCATAGTTTTGGACATAGGTAAACATGATTATCTATGATATAAAGGACATATTATCATGATTTTGATTGTGTAAATAATATTGACAATGAGTAATAATCTTCTATCTTTAACAGAAAAATAATTACATGAGTGATTTATTTGGACATATTCTTATATCTAAAAATATGAAACTAATGTTTCATAGTACAACTTTTAATCTACCAAATGGAATGCTTAAATGTTTATAAGGTGAATTTGAATCACATAAATAACATACCCAATGAGGGTAAAACAATGTAAGTCAAACTAGGTGTTTAATAATACCAATTGACATTCACCACTTACTGATTTAGTCTATAAAAATATTTTTTTCTGTTATCCACGGTAGATTATTTCAAGATCCACATCCACATATAATGTCTAGATAGGTATTAAATTTCATAGATAACCACATAATCACAACTTGAACAAAATTTTATATTGTGTTCATATATCCTATAAATTATAAAAAATGATATATAGTAATATTATTAATCCTTATAATAGTATGTTCAATAGTATTATAGAGAATGTGAATCATCTAAAGTATATATCCAGTGAGTGTGAAACCAAAAATGTAGCATAGCTCAGTGTGTTGTAGTAGTTCCCTATCATGTGTAGCTGAATATAATGTTTTCGAGGTTGTTTACCATATGTTTATCTATTCAAGATCCACATCCACTAGAATTATTCGTCTAAATTTTCATTTATTAGATAACCAGATAATATTAACTTTGAAAATATTATGGACCATTTTATTACATCCTAAAAGATTAAACAAACGAATCATTATATAATTTTTAATATTCGAAATAGAATAATATGATGTATTGAAATAGATTTTCAATTATCAAAAAAATCTAGAAAGATTATCAAATCTGGGTTACAATGAGGTATAAATAATCTAAATCATATAAGTAACAAATAAGGTGAGCAGTTAAGCCATGTTGTCATACAGTTATCCCACTTCTATATTGTGATAATGCAATGTTAATATGATGATAATAAATAACTAAAAATTGTTTAATACAATGTTATTTCTCACTTATTTATTATATAGTCATTCCTTAAGAATTAATTAATATATTGTTATTATGTAGTTAGTTTAAGATATATAATAATTAATCATTAATTAATTATATGTTAAGGGTAACTTAAAAATTGGAATAATTAATTATTATAATGCTAATTATTCTATAATAACTCATTATTGAATCAGTAAATTTTTTTAATAATTCATTAAACATTCCATAGTTAATGGTTAATGAGTAGTCAGTTTAAGGTTAATTAATAGATATTCATTAACTTGTTATTGTTTAATAATTACATCAATATTAATTACTTATATGTTAGTCATTGTTTAATAATTTAATAATAAATCTTTAATCAATGATTAATAATTAGTTAAAAATTAATTAAAATTAATTATTATTTCTTAATCACTTCTTAGCCATTAATTAATTATTGTGTAATCATTGGTTATGGAATAGATAACCCTATGATAATTATGTCTGAATCATTCATGTATCACACATTAGTCATTCCGTAATTAATAATTACTACTTATTTATAGTAATGATAATTATTAGTTCATTAGGAATTAATCATTATTTATCTAGTTAGTATATAGTTAATTAACAATTAATCATTAATTTACTATAGGTCATTCATTAATTCATCATTAATTAATTCTACATTAATCACTCATTAATCATTGTGTAATTAATTGTTTTTATTTTATTAATTTATAGTTAGTGATGGGTTAATTTGTAGTATACCGTTACAATATTATTTGATAATAAGTAGTTAATATTAATTAATTTAATATTTAATTAGTCATTCATTAAAAATTACTTAATAAATTATTAATCAATGGTTTATACTTTGTTAACTATGACTTAATTTTTTATTAATAAATTATAAATAATGAAACAAATAATAGTTATTAAGTAGTTAATCAATTTTTTTATTTGTAAATTTTTAATTTTTTATGTTCTTATATTATAGTTGACTAATAACCCGTAATTAAGTAATTATTTTCTATTCATTAATTCATCATTAATGAATATTGTGTTTATCATTCCCTAACCAATGACTAATCATTTTTAATGAACATCTAATCATTATTTTACCATTTTTTAATCATTAATAAATCCATAGTTATTCAAAATGTAATCATTCACAAATTATAATTATTATTTATCTAATCCTTCATTAATATAATTTTTTTCTTTTTCTTAATTGGTTATTTAGTAAATAATCAATACATAGAATTAGATATTGTGAATGTTGAAGAGTACGTCACTTTAATAAAGATGATTACTAAATAATATGTGTTCAATCTTAGTTGGGATAAAATTGAAAAGTGATGGATTATAATAGTGATCATGGATGAGTATAGAAATTTTAATGAACATAGATTTTGTATTCTAGGGTAACCATGATCCTGAAAAATTACCAGGATAGTTTATAAATTTAATAGTTGAGATAGAAAAAGTTTTTATTATCATTGGATAAGTAAATAATAGGCATTATAAAATCATTTCATTTATTTGTTATAGTAAAAATATACTTTACGGTATTTTATTAATTATGGTGATTTCTAAGTACAAACAAATTGAGAATTTATAATTTTCTTAAATAAAATAAATTAATTTACATTATGCCATAGCAGACATCATAGATTATTTCCAACATAAAACATTTAAAATATTTTTGATCTATGTTTATATGTTTTTGTGAAGAACACTACCCCATAATTGAAATTGCTATATTAGATTTCATGAACTCACCATAACATGGATTAAAAAAGAACAAGGGTTTGATTTAGAAAATTTCTTTAAGATTTATTAGTTAATTATTCTAGATTCATTTAATAATTTTAATTGGAACAATGGAATTATTTGAATGAGAATTTTAAATAACTATACTAGAAATTATCTCCCATAGTTGATAATGCTTCTCTTTAGGGACATTCCATAATGCCAAATATTATATATCTTTACAATATTATTTTTGAAATAATATTAATTAATTATGATAAATATTTAAAATGGAATAAAATTAATAATGGATATAGTGAAAATAGAACAAATTTTATGTATATGATAAGCAATTACATATTAGGTAGAAAAATAATATCGCAACATAAATTTATTTAATGGGGAGAAATCCGTTACCATATTTTTCAATTGACAAAGGAACATCAATGTCAATGATGATAATGCTGGAAATTATGACTAGAAGATTAAAAAATTCTCATTTTCATCTAATGTTCATGAATAAATATCATGTATTACTATTCAAATCAACGAAGATTTAATAGGAATATCATTTTTATGTGGTTTTTATTTGATTAGGGAGAAAAAAGATATAAAACTAATTACATTAAAAAACACATTTTGTGGTTTCTAGATAGAAGTGGAACTCTCTAGAGAGAATTAATTGATGTTGAATATAGGTTCTCTATTTTAATAGAACATGGAATACCATGTTTTTACTCAACTATGTTTATAGTGTATAATCAATGATTTCTGAAACTATCAAATCGATAAAGGGAAATATTTTATGGTGGAAACATTTAAATCCTTTTGTATTTATTTAATTTGTTTTGTATATCACAAGGAAAGGGTATGTTACAAAACAATGACATTATTGAGGCTTTAACATGTTATATATGTTTATAATAAAGTAAATAATTTTGAAGTTGTATCCCTAATTCTACCATCCCATATAGTGGTAATGGACACCGTAGGAACTAAAATCACAAGAGTATGGGGTACACATGTTGAAATTGGGGAAATAGAGATTCATTGAAGATAGTAAACTTTATAGACACATGGAATGATCTTGATACTCACATTCCAAATGGAATGATAAAATACAATATAAAGAGTTACATAGTAAACACTTCATTAATAAAGAGAATGATATTTTGGGTGGAATGGGTTAATATGGAGGCATAATATATTATTAGAGGGAACTTTCTCAATTATCATTACAAAATATTGTGTTTATTTAATTTTTTAGGTTTTTTATGATATATAATGGATATAAATTTAGTAGAGAAGGGAATGGTGTATTTATAGATTATTTTTTAATATGTAATAATATAATATTAATTATATATATATATTCATTTTTACATAACTATTTTCCAAATAAAATTATTTAATAAAATATGAATATAAGGGTGATGGTGAAGAAAAAATTGTCCAATTAAAAAAAACCGTGAAATTATATTATGGTCATAATTCACTAAAGCATACGAGTTATATAGTAGGATAAACTGCACATTTGTCATTGAACATATGGGTTTCATTTTAACTTTTTAATTGGCCAAGGATATTGTAGTAGAGATGGATATTGTACCAATAATATGACTATTAATTTGATAATGAACATTGAAATAAAAGGGTAGTGTTATATGGACCAAATGATTTAATATTGCATAAGAAATATGATGTAATAATAAAATTTCCGACATCAACATATTTTCATTATTTAATATTCAAAAATCATTTATCATTACATAAATTACTATTATCTCATTAACATAATCATTATATTTCTTTCCAATACAATATACATTGTACTTTTTTTTCATTTGAGCATACATAGAAATTTATCATAACATGTTAAATAGATTTAACATTATTATTGATTTGAAAAAATCAACCCATTGATATTACACATAAAAGCTTTCATTTAATGTTATTCTTAATTGGGTAAACTTGAAATAAGTCTTCATAGATCATTATTCAGGTTTAAAATATGATTTTAAAACAAAATTCCTCGTAAATTATATTATTATACGAAATTCAATGATCATTGACTAATTTTTCAAATCCTTTATACATAATTCACAACATCGTAAATTATTCATTATTTCACTATAAGTGAAATCACTATTTTATGATTTGAGTTCATGATTAGAAGAGTCATAGGAATATACCTAATTTTATTATTCTATAAATCAAATGTCATCCATTTGATTTATATATTTAGATTTTGATTCTAATGACATTCATCCACTAGAATCATCCAAATCACTCCAGCTGGGGCATATAGATTTCATGGATTTATTATAAATAGTGTTTTTGAAATACATCCTATCTTTAATATTATCGTCCCCAATTTTTAGACAATCTTTAATAATGTTTCATAAATTTTTGAATTCATATCATCATCAATCATTAGAGTTATCACCATGATTTTTTTTTCATTATGAAGGATCTTTTGAATCTTCATCTCTTTTTGTAGAATTTTTTTAACATTCATGAAAATTGATCAATATCATTGTTTGATTTAGTTTTTCTTGTGTCTTATTCTTAAGATACATTAAAAAATGTTTTCCTCTTCCCATTCAGTCATTTTTAGAAGTAGACACTTCCAAGGAATAATTTTACATTTTTATCCGGTTGGGATTCTCATTAGTAGTTTCTATATTATCTTCAAAAATAATTAGAGTTCTTATTTGATACTTTATTTTATAGTCATATAAATCTATAAATTGTGTAATAGAACAATAAATTCCACTCCATTTGGGTGGTATTACTCTAAGGACATTAAAATCATGTTCAGGATCCGTTATAGGTATTCCTTGAGAAGAAATATTGTTCCTGATCTCAGCTAGTCTTCAATTTAATTTACTAATACATTCCATTTAAGCCATTTTAATTTTATAGTACTTATTCTTGGATGTATCATATATAAGGGAATTTAAATTTTCAGTGCCTTCATAAGATGTTGTAATAGTAGTCCACAAATCATTCATTTTCTATTAAGGATATATTATAATGAATTTTTTTGGTCCTAACCCGCAGATAATATCATTGATATCTATGGTATTTAAGTCATATTTTTTTCTTTAGTTGTAGGATCCAATGATTTAGGTTCTACATATGTAATGTCATAGGACATAATATTTTAGATAAACACTAAGAGAATGATTTTTCAGATGTAAAATTATAAGATCGTTCAAACAACCTTAATTCTCACTATTAAAGTATTGATCTCAAACCATTGAAATACCTTATCTATTATTAGCCGTAGAATCCATTTGAATATTTGACATTTGGTCTTCAACATTTAACCGTGGCGAACTTTAGTGTCACATGATATGATACCTATTGTTTCCCCACATATATATCGCTTCTAGGGGTGTGATTTGAGTTCTATATATTTTATAGAAAAACCACCCTCATCATGGTATGTATGATCAACATTATCACTTACTATTATATATAGTGGAAAACAATTTATATACAAATGAAATTTAAAATAGGTATTTATTTTTTTCTAGGGAATAAAAGTCCACTAGTCTACTCCACTAAAGCTCTATGCCCCGTGTTTGGTGATTTTCACTAAACATTCAGTTTTTGGGAGGTTTCCACCTGAGTGTGAGTAGTTTTCACATAGTGCAATGGTATAAGTGTTTTCAACCAAAATATCCCTTTAAAATCCATATCCTCAGTCTTAACCACACTCATTAATAAAGTGATAACATGGTTTAAAATATATATAGAATTTTAAAACAATTTAATGACCACAGTTTCATAGAGTAACATAAATTAGATGATGATTAATCCTGAGAAAACATAATATTCTAATTTTTATTAGGATTATATTTAGTGAAAATGATATATATGATAATATTAACACTAGAAAAACTGATTTTAAATATGTATAGATCATGGGATTTTGTTAGGGACATGGAAAATAGTCTTAGTTTTTCTAATTTATCTCTTCTATTTGTAAGTTAGAATTGAATGTTCCTATTATATGTTGTTGTAGACTTTATAGTTGGTTAATTGTTATGGTCAAATAATCCTTAAAGTTATTATGATAAGATATGCAGTAGGGAGTGTGTATCTACACATTTTAAAAAGGGATTCCCCTTTGTAAACTAAACATCATAGATTTTCTCATTCTCTACGATTTTTTATTTATTAAAGGTCTTGTGCAGTCCGATTGTTCGGATATTGTTTAATACTATTCTGATGCACTAAAAGGGTAGTAAATGACATATCATGAGTTTATATAGTTAATCATTGCTATCTATTGATTCATATATCCATAGGATATTTGTAAAATGTACTATTCCTTAAAAAAATCCTTCTATATGATAATGTGACTTGACTTAATAAGATAATAAGTCTTTGATGAAAAATAATCATATTTTCCTGCATTAGATAAGGAGAGACATTTCAAAACCATTTCAGCCTAAAAATATTCGTTTCGAAAGAATAACATCCATTCACATTTTCTCTCTCAATAATAGATCATTATTGATTGTATTATTTTATCATCAAAAGATAAACTCTTACTTGATACATTATAATCCCAAACAACTAAATAGGTGTTTTTCATTTCATAAGATATTGACCATGAATATACTAATATAAACAAATGAGTACAAAACATAAGCTAATTAAAATTTGAATTACATAAAAAAATATTTATAATATCTTAATGATTTAGTAAGTCATCAAAAAAAAAAGATGTTATATATTTGATAACTATTTTTTTAACACATTTCAATAAATTTTTAATGGGTCATGGGGTTTGGCGGAACTACTAGGAAAATCATGTGCCAACCATGTGGTAGTTACTTACTAAGTTTTCCCCATGCATGGGATGGTTGAACTATTTGACTAACTATTCACATCCCATGAAAAACCCAGTGATATAAGGTTTAAAAACAACACACATACATGAGGATGGGGAAAATTTTTCAGTGAAAATTATGTGTCCCTATACTATATTTTAAAACACACTTCACAGTATAACCGAACTATGCAACCTGGGAGGTACAATTTCTACTAACTATGTTTCCTAGCTGTCTTCATGAAAAATAGTGGTTCTAGGATCCAAAATTCTCCCATACACCCTTATAACCACCAATAAAACATCAGTAAATCATATTAGCTACAATAAATTTTTTTTACTAAATTATAAATGTTTTCTACGTTAAGGAAATCAGGGATCTCACGACCTACCCTATGTAAAAAAAATGTCCACAAGTTTCTTGAGAGAGTGTAGTAAACCATAATCTGAGAAATGTTCTAGACACTACAATTGTATAGAAATATATTAGTCATATTTCTCATCATATACATGGTAATTATAATATTTCACCTGAGCTATAGGAACAAACATTCCCCAGAGATCATTCTTGCTCTAGACAATGAAATGTATTGGATGCTTTTCAAAGGAAGCATATGCCGGAACCACAATATACATAGAATAAATATAATGATATGGGATATAATATGAATAATGATTTTTTGTTACATTTAATACATCACTTTTTTTCTAATTCCTAATAGGTAATGTCGACCGATATGCTAACAACCAAAATCTTTCCTCAATATCGAATGTCCCAGCATAACAAGGCAATAGATTACCCTTCTTCTTAATCCATATATGAAGAAATATAAGTTAAACTCATCGAAATACCTAATTTCCAACCTCAAACATTATGTTTCTATAGTGATGTTTGTTATAACAATTCATTACAGACTATGATGTATCTAGACATTTCTGATTTAATTGTACCTACTCTAATGTCTCCCGAAGTAGACAGGGACCATGTAATGATTCCTTACCTTCGTCTAACCAGAATCAGGATGAATGGAATGGCCTACTATAGATGGTCTCATATGGAGTGATCTTATGTATTTAATGAATTATATTATTTCATGAAAAATCCGTAATAGTAAATTGTTTCTCCCAAAAACCTCAAAAATCAAGGACACATGTTCAGAGTATGACTTCTAGCACATGATTCATATTCCTAGACTACCAATTGATATGAGGGTGATCTGGTGTTCATTGTATCATCTATAAAATCATTTATTTCTATAACACCTTCTATTAAAATGTTTTATACTAGGCATCATGATATGATATTATAGAAAAGGGTACACCATGAAGGCACATGACCTACCGAATATAAAGCCTCCAAATATCAGAAACTAAGAAGGTAGCTCAAATTTGTAGAAATTGTGTGACCTTTGTAAACCTTTTGATGATCAACCATATTATATAACAACTATGAGGAGACCATAAGAGTACATTCATTAAATCTAGAATGGAATAATCTCATTTCCAATATGGAATGTACATAGGCTATAAATGTATTATTGTTAATTAGTGATCAACATTCACTTGATAATAGGTGGAGCACTGAGAGATAAAACAAATAATCTACCTCTTCATATGTGGATAGAAATGCGGATGACATATGTATTAGTAAAAATTGGTAATCCATGGGTGATGTGCACAAATAATGGCTTGAGATTCCCTCATATGATTCTCATGTATGTGTATAGGTACCTAGACATTCCCAAGAAATAGAAGAACCTCATTCTCATTAGCAACCAAACTCGGTGGCATGTTCTCACTAAATATTCTCTCCCTTAGTACGAGGATCATGGTTCCTGAAATCTACCCCATGGATACACCTTATAGAAGATATAATGTCATTACTAATACTACTAGAGTAATTTTCCAATCAAATTTTAGAACCTCTGAGTGAATCTCAAAAAGAAGGTCCATCAACTTCCTCTCACTACTGGCCTCCTAGATGACTTGTGTCTATGTATTCTCACTCAAGGCCCTTTAGATGTGTATAATAATGATAACATTGTTACAATATGAGGAACTCTACCCAGAAATTCTTTCTATGATTTATGTCACTCTATGAAGTAATATATTTGAGACTTTTATGTTAGAATTATATGACTGACCATTCTTCCAATAAATAAATCCTCCAAAATCATAAATATTGAACCACAACTACTAGATCAATTTCCTGAATAGGTTGATTCTATTCATGAGATCTCAACTGGTGGGAACCATTTGATACAACCCTATATCCATACATCAACACTACTCTAAGATTGATTTCTGATGCATCATAATAAATAGTCAATCTACCATCATACTCTTGAAGAATCAATGTTGGTGATGAAGTCAATTTCTCATTAAATTTTTAAAATGATGTGTCATAGTCATCAAAACTATATAAACATTACAACCTTATTATTAAAATCATTAAGAGTGACTATTGGGTATAGTATGTCTTGAATAAAATTCTAGTAATATCCAACCATCACTAGAAATCATATTATGTCAAAGATGTTCTTGTATTGTTCCTATAAAACTAAAACTTTCACCTTACATGGGTTTACATATAATCCATATTCTAAACTGGTAAAACATAATAATTTATCATTATCAATCCAAAATTAGAATTTGGTGAGATTATAATATAGTTGGTTCTCTCTTAGTGTATTGAGGATAATCTCATGATGTTTGAAATGGCATTGTAGAGTATGAGAATACACAATGATATAATCAAAAAATGAAAACATAAATAAACATAGATATGTGTGGAAAACCAAATACATGATATCAATGAAAATTGATGGTTCATTTGTGAGGCCAAATGACATAATCAGGTACTCATAAAATCTATATCAACTCCAAAATTGTGTATGTGGTATTTTTAATGATCCCACATGCACATGATGGTTACATTTACCCAAATAAATATTAGATAGATCTTGATATATTTTGATCTAGTCGAAGATTTCATAAATATGGCGCAGTTGATACCAGTTCTTAATTTTATACAGGTTCAATCATCAATAAACCATACACATCATGAGGTTATCATCTACCTTCATGGAAAAAAGTACAAGTGAACACAATTGAAATGTATTGGGTCATATAAAAGAAACTTCTTCCTAGTCATCCAACTACTTCCTTTGTTTCATAATCTCTATATCTTCTATCCTGTAGGGTGGAATAGAGTTGAGTGTCACTTCTAGTACTAGCCCAATAGTAAACTCCACCTCTCTCATAAGAGTTAAAAAAATATGTATTTGGTAATACAATATTGAAATGATACAAAATAGGATGTAATTCAGTATTATTTTTTCGATAATCTCTCATAAATAGAATATCCATATGCGATATCATTCTATCCATCCAATAATTCTTAGTTGCATTATAACTATTTTAGAAATACCATTCTCCGTTCTAAACAAATCAACTTCCCTTTGGTGATGAAGAAGACAACATTTTGCGATAATAATCAACATGGATGTGGCATGGAAGAAACCAATACATTTTGAGAATTGGGTCAAAGCTTCTCATCTCGAGTAAAATGAAATTCCAATGGAATCGATGCCCACCTATCTCACTTGTGAACTCAATATAATAGAGTATACTATCTAATGGAACCTGTAATAGTGTGTGAAGAGTTATCACATGATATAATTACTCAATCTCTATGCCCAGACAATCCATAATTTTTATTGATATAAAAGATATTGAATAATATATATCATATAAGAAAGAATATAATGTAGAGTCTACTAGAATAGTACCTCATGTTATAGAATTACATGGTCTCTACTCCTTACGATATAGGATTCACTACATGGATCTGGTATTATCTGTGGCCCTGAGATTAAATGTGAATAAACAGAGAAAATCTGCTCAACTAAAAGTGCACCATTAATTTTTAAAAGCACCAACCACATTAACCACATTGGAATAATTGGATGGTATTAAGCCAGCTCCCAATAAGTCATGGGACTATTGATCTTGTACTTGAATGTGATATTGGTACTAATACCTTTTCACTAGTAAAATGTTGAAGGTATGACATAATCACAGAATGTGGCCCATACAACATCAAGCACAACCCTCAATTGAGTACCTCGTACACAAGGGAATCCTATGGCTAGTCCTACCACACTGGTGGAACACTACAGAACAATAATTATTTGACATATTACCTATGATACTACTATGAGAAGACTAAAAAAAATCGTTACTACCACTAGAAAAATTGTGTCATATCTCAAAATAGAAACAAATTGATTCACATTTTAGGCTTTCCTCATGTTCTTATCAGTGATGAGTGACTTGTTCATTATCTCTTAAATGGTGGCCAACCGAAAGACATTCACCTATGATCATATGGCAGAATATAACTCATCCTCAAACTGCCTTCTACTTTTCAACTCATCATCAGCCAATTCCAGTGAAAAAACTGAATCATAGTGAAATTATAATAATACTCCACCACAAACATAGTCTCCTAATTTATATTCATAAAATATGTAGTTCAATATTCTATAAAATTATGTGAATATTATGTTTTTATCATCTATATAAGTAAAAAAATACAATTTAGTCTGACATAAAATAATTAATAGATCCAATTATATTATACCTACATGAAAAGTTATGAAATTTCAATTTATAATAATCAAGTCCCTCACAAGAATCACCTGAAATACTAGCAATGAACATTGTAATATAAATAGTTTATGGAATAATGCATGACATGTGAGTCCTTATGTTCCTAATATGATGAATGAGGTAATAATTCATTATCTTATGAGGACATAGAAAAATAAATCAATAAAAAATAATGAGATCAATAATAATAACTCCCCCAAACTTGTGTTTCAACGAATAGTGAAATCCAGACAACTGTAATAGGAACAAACAAATAACAATAATAACTCATACCAAATAATTTGGGATTCCACTCTACATGGGTAAGATACTAAATGAAATAAAATGATTAACAATTTTTTCATAAATCCATTTTTATTATGTAATTTCCAAACGATAATAAAAAATTAGTAATAAAAGATTCATTTCATACCTCTTTGTATAATTCACCCTGGAAGCTCCTATGTAGTGCCTGGAGATGGTTGGACACATGACCTAAAACATATCTCATAATATGCCAGAGGGTTCAAAATAATATTGAGGTTATATGAGGGATTAATGGGAATTATAGCCTCACCGTTATAGTAATACATAATGAATCCATAAATTCAAATAGTATAATATGTGAAAAATTATAAGGACTCAAATAATAATTCATCAAGAGAGAAAAAACGGATGAATTGAAATAAATATTAGCAATGAAATGATGTTCATGTCATCTATAAATTCAATATAATGTACACGGGATACATGGTAAATAGTAAAAAAACCCATTCTAAACAAATACAAAAATACTCAAGGCTACCAGTACTATCTTAATAAGTATAGTTTATGTCCTCTTCTCTCATAGTCTATCTCTAAACTATGAATGAAACATGAGAAGCATGATGATTCAATTTATTTAAACATACAATAATGATGTTTTTTTGGTTTCATGGGAATCCCATGAATGGTGTGAGATATACTCTTAGGTGACAAAAAAAATTTCTATAACAATGTAGTCTGTATATATACAATGATTAGTGTGCCAATAATAATATAATTGAAGCATAAAATAAATAAATAAATAAATTATTAATGGGTTCCTCAAAGATACCTAACCAGTACTATCTAATTTTTACTTAGAAATATATCTCTAAATGAGATGAAATATGTATATTTATAATGTGTTCATATAAATATTTTCTACCATACATGCAAGAATATAACTGTGCTTGTAAAAAAGAAATGTATCATGTATGGACTGAACCCACGCATGTTATTTGTCTGAGAAAATAAATCCATAAATTCTAAATGTTCTCATTATTGGAATTATCTATAAGTAATATTTATACTATTAATAAATGGAATCCATGGCCCATTACAGGAAATCAGTGTAGAGGTATCTTTGTATCACCCCAAGATAACTAAAAATACCCAACTCCAGAAGAGTTCGTCCAAGGGGACCTATAAAGGCATCATATGTCTCACTCTTTGTGTGGTGTAAATCATTAACTTCATAGTCTATCCTATAAATATCACATAGGGGACCATGTATCGCTCATGTTGTTGTATAAACCAAACCCACCATGCTCGTCCAAGGTAACATCCCTATGAGACTAGTGTTGCTCATGGGTTTGTAAATAAATCTCTTAGTGATCTTGTCAAAGGAATTTTATAAAAAATGTACATTTCAATCCTTATATATATATTTCAAAAAAATGTATCTTTAAAAATAAAAATGACACCATCCACGGTTTCCATATGTTTGGACCCTTATAGCTACGCTTGCTTAATATAATGGTATGTTTAGACAATCATGAATAGATTCCATCTCAACATGGAATTAGAACTATAATAAAAAAATTAAATTTGGGAATAGAATATAAATCATGTAAATTAGTCTGAGGAATTAATCGTATTGACATAACACATGGATAATTATCCATTTAGATTAATCTACTACCCATTCAACTTATTACATGGTAAACACAAACACCTTGTTAGGCTGTTTATTAGAATTAAAAATATAGGGGCTTCTAAGTCTTTAAGGATAGTCACACCCATGAGGTGACTTATATTATGATAATCACATTGAGGAAAATATATGTGGGTCTCTAGGGTCCTATTACATATCAAAATAACCTTTAATTTAATTATTTAAAAATATTTGAGGCATCACCGTAAAATTATTTCAAAGAGACATCAATGTGTAATTAAATGTAACTAGAATTGGATTAAATGAACTAGACCACTCACTACAAGAAAATCGCCTATTAGCGGCGGTTTAAACCACCACTATATATTTTGGTGACGTTTTACTGAAACTACTGCTAAACTTGGCGTCGGTAATCTATTTGCGGTGGTTTTATGCATTTTGCAGTGGTCAAAGAAAAGAGTCATAGTACCTCATTTCGTGGCAGTTTTTGGTAAATTTAGCGGCAGTTTTAAGGGCTATTTAATTAGCGGCGGCTATAATCGCCGCAAAATTCAGGCGTTCCAGGCGTCTTCTTAGCGGCGGTTAAAACTGCCGCTAATTCCGACGTGATTTTGCGGCGGTTTTAACCGCCGCTAAGAAGTCTGCCGAATATATTTCACGGTGGTTTAAACTGCTGCTAAATGTATAAGTGGTAAAACATTAGCGGCGGTTAAAACCGCAGTGAAATGCTGACCCATAAAAAAAATATAATTTCGGTTTATACTCCACCACTGCCCTGGAAAACAAACCAAACAACACATACAACATATATATAATAAGGAGAAAATTTATGCACCACCTACGCAATATTCATAAACACCCTTTCATTTAATGTTGATGAAAAAGTTGATTCAATTCAATACGAATAACTAAAGCCTACAAAATACCTAAAATTATGGATTTAGAATGAAACACAAGATAACATCAAATGAAAAAAGAGATTGGGGTCACATGGATTTATACTTATAGTTTACAGATGATCAAAATTGAAAATATTTGATTCCATAAAAGATTAAAGTGTATGGATCAAAATGTGCCAAAGAATAGAGGGGATGGATCACTACTAGTCGTTTTTCCTATAAAGATGAGGAACGAGGACTAAATGGGTTGATGTTCAGTCAGAATAAGAACCTTAAAAACATTATTGTTATAAAATACTTTATATCAATGATTGACATTATGGTTCCAGGAAATAAGGTCTCTCCAGTCTACCACATAAGAAGAAATTTGAGAAATAGAGGGCATATTTAATGAGAATAGAGAATATATTAGAAGATATGTAACCATTAAGATAGAATCAGTTTTGCTAATCAAACAAAATAAGTGCATAACATGGAAAACATTACGTGGACCACATGATCCATTATAGGTCACGAAAATCCCATAACCCATAAAACATATTATGATCAAATGATTTTTCTTAATACATATAATCATGTTACCATGTTAAGGTCACATGAATCACATAAAGATTAGTAGATCATGAAAAAATCCTCAAGGGACAACTGAATCACATAAGATAGACTAATGGCCAAGGGTGTGCATCAAAGTTCTAATAAATTACCATTGATTAGTTCATGGATTGATTAAGTGAGATATTTAGACAAGGTGGTCACACAAAGAGGTCAAGTGACATGATCACATGATTAGGTCTCTTGTATGGTTCTTGTTATGAGGTCATGCAATGTTGTCTTGCAAACCAAACACACGAGAGATAGGGTTTTGAGAGCTATGGAGCTTCATGTCACCGGTCAAATGACCAGCCTCTCACCCCTATTTATAGGGAACCTCAAGGAATATGAATGGGCTTATAGAAGATAAAAATATGTTTTGAATTCCAACTAGAGAAATCATAAGAGACTCATGAAGTCATTTCCTACGTCATAATTGAGTCCTTGTTCCTTAAAACATCACTTTTGGGGAGGGGGGGGCATTTTTTGACGCTAGCCAAATGAGCATTGTATATTTTAGGAACAAAGAAATACCCAAAGCCTAGGTATTAATATATCCCCAAAGGAATGAAAATTCTAGCATGCATACATATAGATTAATCACCTAGGTCATAAGGACCATGTGAACTTCAATGAGGCTCATGATAACATGACCCTAGGAACATCATGCAAAGGGGTTATGCAATTCATGTGATCTGTTACTGATCATGTGAAGCCCCATCAAATAGACCAATTAATCATGTAAAACCCCTATGATTATTCTTTTTTATTATATGACATGTCATCTAACAATCTCCCAATATGTTCATAAAATAAAAGTTAGAACAGAGGGAAGGTTCATGGGAAGGGAGTTGCATTGGTTTTCATGTGATGTGGTTATGTGCCTCCTAAAAACTATTAATGATCATGAAAATCACCTCAGAAAACCATCTTGATCTAGTGATATCCATTCAATATGGCTGTTTGGACATGCAACACCCTAATGAGTCAAATTCCCAATGCTGAATTTACAACAGAAACATCAAAGAGCCTATTACCATAGATCATCTAACTAATGAAACAAACACATCATTCTCTTTACCACCTGAGGTTATTGTAATCATTCAAGGTTAGCCACTGAAGCTCCTCTAAGACCAATGGTTTTTTAGAGGTTCCATACACCACACATGTTATATATACAAACCAACCATTCCCATATTTGTTCAACACATCAAAAATACTACTCATGGTCCGATGATGCATCATCACTCTCTCCACCTCCATCTCCTGCTGCCACCTGTTAGAACATTATTTTGAAAACTAAATATTGTTGTATATTTTTAATTAAACTTAAAAGCAATAAATGTTTCCAAACTAAATGATTGTGATTTTTTGTGATTTACCTGCTCACCACCACTCGGTGCACTACCACTGGGGGCATATCTTCTCATCTTCTGAAATAAATCAGTCAACGCTTTATGCATAGCGGATATCTGAGCCCCTTGGTCTTGAACTATGGCTCGTAGAGAAGAAATCTCCCTCTGAGCATCTTCAGGTATGGGCTGACCATAACCAAGAGTAGATGCGGATGGAATCCCTGATGGCCTGCTAAAGACCTCAGATGGTACGAGTCCCAAACCCATCCTGCGCACTCTACCAGGATGCTCCTTCCCAAGGACTTTAGCAACCGGGTCATCCTTGGAGGCTGAGTACAACTGCCCAGGTCTGACATCCCATAGTTCTTTAATTTTTACATATAAATCAAATATCAATACATATTAACACAGTAAAAACTGATAATAAGTTATTATAATAAAAATTTGACTTCATACCCCAACTTCTTTGGTAGGCTCATTAACAAAAGAGCCATCTGATTTTCTGTGAACATCTAACCTCAGTTCAGTCTGGGAGGCTTCGTGCCCTAAATTCTGTGACTACATTAATAAAATATAAATAATAAATTCAATATTTTAAATAGATAATATTATATTATAAATATTTAAAATATTTAAAATATTAACAATGACATTCGGCTTCTAGAAAAGCTTTTTGAGCCCGTTGTGTGGGGGGTGACTTGCTTCGCCCTGTTTGATGCATTTTGTCGTGAGAGATCCTGAAATAAATAAAATTAAATTTAAAAGTAATGTATCCAATTTCATATCCTCTTCATATACATGTATTAATGTAAAATTAGGATAATATAATAATATGTATTTCAATACCGTCCGCTTCTCATCACGATGTCTATCAACAAAAACTTTCCACTGCTCTTTCGGTACCCCACTGGGTAGCTTGTCATACATTTGTTCCAAGGTCAACGAAGTATCGTTGACATCACACCACAATCTCCATTTGAAATTTTTCCATTTTTTAATGAGATTTTTCAAAGTCCACTTCCGTGCTATCACATGAGCAACTGTGAAGTGGAAGAACATCTATATACAGAAATTCATTTTGAACATATTAGTAACATGAAATACTATTAAACCATAATGTAATAAAATTACCTTTATTGGAGAATCGAAAACTTCATTTTTCCAGTTTGGAGGCATATGTCGCCAATCATCATATGAAATGGGAAGGGAAATGGGCCCCGCTTCCAACTGACCTATAATCTGGCCACGTAACCCCGCGACATCATCTGTAGGGACCCCATAAGAATGAAATGGCACGACTATCTTTTCGCCATTCAAGTTCCAAACATCTGAGCTTTTTAAGTGTTTCTCCACGGTTTTATTTTTCTCATTTTCAATAAGCAAACAATTATTATAAACAAAATTCAATAAATTTATTTAATTAAAATTTATACCTATGATTGTGACCCTCCCGTGTGTCCGGGATGAACTGGAAGGGGTCTGTCGCTGCCCAACTGATGAGGAACCTGTAGGGGGAGTCGAAATCTCAGCCTCTAATGGGAGGCTCTCTAATGGTGTGAGAGATGGTGCAGGTGGAGATGGTGCGGGGGTGTAGGCAGCTGGTGCCTCAGATGTCATGGGGAGTGACCCAGATGGATCGGCATCCGTCGCAGAACTAGAAGAAATAGAATACCGCTTCCTCCTTGGCATTCCTGTCATTTAGTCAAATAAAATTATGTTCAGAATATATATTTCAAAAAAATTATGCAGAAAAAAAAATTAAAAATGATAATAGATGCCCAGTACTAACAAACAAAATATATATAACAATGATAATGAATGACTGCAGAAATGAAACAAGTGGTTTCTGCATGAATGAATAATTGTACATACAATCATTTTCCCCTTCAATAATGTCAGTTTCCTACTCCATTGCTTCATCCACTTCATTCATCCTTGCAAGACTAATATTTTCAATATCATGATGGAAAAATAATTCTGCTTCCTGTTGTTTATGACATTCAACTTCAGAGGTCAAATCTTCCACTTCATCACCCATATCATACAAATCTCTTTGTATTACGTGAGTAACTACACTCCACCATTCATCCACAACATCATTCACATAATATACCATTTTTTCTTGCGATTCTATGATATATGGATCGTGCATTTCATGATCACCAACATCCATCAAGCGAGAGAAGTTCACAGAAGTAAATTGCAATGAATCTCTTTTAACACCTCTCATAATATCGTCCCATTTGCATTTGAATAAAACAACAGAAAAATGTCCATGGTAGTTTAATTCAATAATATCATGCAGCTTTCCATAGTATCCCACTTCAGCAAATGTAAATATACCACTATTTTATATTTTCAAACCCACTTCTCGATCAACTGTACGAAATCTAAAGCCATTCACATTATAAGCGTCGAACTTTCTAACGTGCTTTATAGGACCTCTAGAAAGAAACTTCAAATCATATGAAAAGTCTGCTCGAGTATCAGTATTCATGATCTGAAATAAGAAATATAATTTAATAGATTTACAAATTGTATGTGTCAAACTAATATTCTTATTTATTGCAATATTTATGAACTTACACGTTGTGCAAACCATTATAGAAGCTCTTTATTCACATATTTCGTTATATCATTCTCATTTCGTGTTCGGACTCTCATTCATATCTTTGTTTGTATCCTCAACTCTTCAATAAATAGATCTGCAATTTCACTATTCAGCAGCACATATCTATGTGCTTGTAATAATTCCAATTCTGTCAGTGTCACATTTGAGGTCCTCCCAACTGATCGGCCAATAGCAAGAAATATTTTTGATGTCTGATGCATTTGAGATTGAGTTGATGTGTTGTAAACACGTTCAAATTGATTAAATCTTGTCTCCATATCATCTAAATACCTGGAAGAATAGGTAAGACATTCCTCGGCCAAATAGCCTTCAGCAATAGAGCCTTCTGGTTGAGCATTATTTCTCACGTATGATTTCAAATGCCCAAGATATCTGTGAAATAAAATAATAATATTATGCATTTATTTACATGTCAACAATTATTTACTTAACTAGAAAAAATATAAATAAAATTCCTCTCAATTGGATACATCCATCGATAATGAACGGTGCCTCCTAATTTAGCTTCTTCAACCAAATGCACAGTTAAATGCATCATGATAGTAAAAAACGATGGAGGAAAGATCATCTCCATTGCACAAAGAGTCAATAAAAACCTCTCCTAGAGGTTTTCATGTTGAAATGGATGTACAACTTTCTCACATAATTTTCTGAAAAATGTGCAGAATTGGAGTACAACAGTGGTAACTTTTTCAGGTAATAATGTACGCAATGCCAATGGTAGTAAATGCTGTAACAAAATATGTGAATCGTGACTTCTCAATCCGTGTAACTTACGATTCTTCAAGTCAACACAGCTCGAGATGTTACTCAAATACCCATCAAATACCTTCACATTCATTAAAATTCGAATGAACGTTTCTTAATCCCTATTTTTCATTGCAAAAATGGCCGGAGCATACTTTTCATTCTCATCTGGCTAGAGATCATGTTTTATGTTCATTACTTGTAAGTCTTTGCGAGAATTAAGATGATCCTTAGACTTTCCATGCTCATTAAGTAATGTGAAAATCAAATTATCACAGACATTGTTCTCAATATGAATCACATCAAGATTGTGGCGCAACAAATTAAATTCCCAATACGAATGTTTACAGAATATACTTTTTTTCTTCCATTGTTGCGTTTTTATTTCACTTGAAGATGCACTTCAGACCTATTTTCCGCTATCATTCAAATGATGAACCTTCCCAAATTCGGTTTCATCATTTTCAAGCTGTGTCAATATTTCAAAACCAGTTAAAAACTTTGGAGGTGGTATACGATCAATGAAACCATTAAATTTTCATTTGTTCAGCTGAAATCTATAAGATGCATCGAGAAATCTTCGATGGCATAAGAAGAACCATTTTGTACTGTGAGGTAGCCATTTGGGCTCAAAATCAAAGTTACAAATGGGACAAGCCAAACCCGTATAAGTGTTATAACCAGATAAATTCCCAAGCCTAGGGAAGTCATTAATGGTCCACAGTAAAGCAGCATGCATTTTGAACATTGTTTTAGAAGAAACATCAAATGTCTCAACACCGTTACTCCATAATGACTACAATTCTTCAATCAAAGGCTGCAAGTATACATCAATATCATTTCCAGGCATTTGTTTTCCAGGAATAATCACTGATATGATAAAAGATGATTGTTGCATACACATCCACGGAGGCAGATTATAAGGGATCAAAACAACTTGCCAAATGCTATAACTTGTACACAATGTCCCAAATGGGTTGAATCCATCGGCATCCAATCCCAATCGAACATTCCTAGGATCAGCTGAGAAATCTGGATGTAATGAATCAAATGTATTCCATGATTGGGAATCTCATGGATGTCTTATTAACCCATCATTGTTATTTTCTACAGAATGCCACTTCATGTGTTCGGCGGTTTTTGATGACATGAATAATCTTTGCAATCGCGGATTCAATGGAAAGTAACACAAAACCTTTGCAGTTGTGTTCATTTTCTTCTTATTCATGAAATTATATTCAGTCAGACTTCCAACATCACCCTTTGACTGCCATCTAGAAGAAGAACATTTCTTTCAATTCTGTCTACTTGAATCCTCTCCTCAATAAAGCATACAATCATTGGGACACACATGTATTTTTATATAATTCAGACCAAGCTTGTTAACAACTTTTTTCATATCATAAAAAGATTCTGGGATTTTTTGCTTCAGGAAATGCATCACGAATCAATTCCAATATCATGGAAATTTCCTTATTTGTAATTCCACATAGACATTTGATATGGTACAACTTCAGCAGAAATGAAAGCTTGGAATATTTCAAACACCCACTACACAAATCATTATTTCCATCGTCACCTAAATCACGAAACCCATTTTTCTCAGTGATTTTTTCCGTTACATTTGGATCTACAGAATCAAGAGGAAGATCCAATGTTATGTTCCAATCTTGATCTACTTGTGTTACACTCTCAAAAACATCACTTGTCACGTTGCAATTTTTAGCACCCTCTTCTGGTTGTTCTGATATGTTTTGATACCGATAGTGGTGTCTTGCAGTGCCAAATGCACCATTTATGAGGTTTTGCATTTCATTTTCCATTGTCGATGAACTTGGGACCTCATTCTATGGATTAACATCAGTTCTCAATCATTCTGTATTGTTCGATTCTCCATGCCAATTCCAACACAAATATTGACCAAGGAATTACTTTAGTATTAAATGTTCATAAACTTCATCTCTCTTTAACCATGTTCTAAATTTAAATTTAGGACATGAACATCTTATTATCCCTTCAACGGATCGATTGGAAATCACAAAATCTAAAAACTCATTCAAACCCTTAACATACTGAGGTGTGTTCCTCGGTAATGTGATCCAGCTTTTATCCATGTATATCACAATGTGCCTACAGAAAATATACGATAGTGTAAGATTGCAAAATCATAATATAATGAAGATGACCCATTGATCATAAAGTATGCATTATATAATAAAGATGATTCATTGATCATAATATAATAAAGATGACCCATTGATCATAAAGTATGCATAATATAATAAAGATGACCCATTGATCATAAAGTATGCATAATATAATAAAGATGATTTATTGATCACATTTAAAATAGGCGAGTGGCTATTTTGGTTCCAGTTTTTTCTCCAGGCCCTTGGATCCCTACCTAGAGATCTTCTAGGGTTTTTTTGGGAGACTATTCTCCATCTTGATTGATCCATTCAACATTGGATCTTTTATTATAGTTGTGGCACATCTCTCTAGGTAAGAAATATTTCTGATTATATGTTTCTCTTGACAATGGTGGCACCCTAGGTTAATATTATCAGATCTGCTGGCCTAAGTTTTTGAATCGTTGTGTATTCTTCTATATCCTTTGGGAGATGTCATTATGGAGGCCATTCCTTGTTTAGTTGTGGTGCGGCAGATGTCTTTTCTTGAGGTATTTGGTTTTTTCCATTTCCACCAACCCCTTCTATTCTAATTTATATCAATATTAATGTTTTTATTATATTCTAGGGGCTTTATTTTCATCATTGGGTTTTCATTGTTGGTGGATCCCATTACGGGAATGTGTGACTTGAGCTTTGAGGTAGGTGGTTACATCTACAGCCTATGATAATTAGCCTAATTTATATTAATTTATAAGTTGATATATCAAATTGGAATGACTATTTTCATTTGTTTAAGAAGGGGTTTTTGAGAGAAATGTTTTTCCATGATCTTTGATAAAGGAAAATGAAATGGGTACGTTAACATAAATATGGGTTAGTGTTCAACCATTGATTGTGATCATAAATGTAAGAATAATATTATGTATTATTTTTTTAACCTTACCCATTTTTAGTAAATCAATTTTATTAGTTATGTAAATATAGATAAATTTATAAAAAAAATCCCTATAGTATCTATTGTGTTTTAATAAGATCATGATATCAAATTCATTACTCAAATATTACCATAAATTCACTACCCTAATTTCTATTGGATCAACTGACACCCAATGAGTATATACCTGATACAATATGAATTTTCCTAATACTCATAAAATGTGTAGGTCAAATTTCTCTTATATTTAAAGGGATCTATCTGATTCTAACCCTGATAAGGGTATGTAGGCTGATATGGGGATGAAGCCTGATTAACTAGACTATGTATTAGTTCTTTAGGGGGTAGTGCTGACTCTTTCTACAGTGGTTGATGTATAGCCTGAGGCTGAGTAAGATGTTGATTCCTTAGTGAGGCTATAAAGGCTGATCTACTAGTAAAAATTCTAGTAAACTAGGGGAATCAACCTATGAAATAATATCAATCTAGAACATAGAGTCTCTTTTCATAGGATACCTGAGTGAAAAAATTAACACCTTCTTAGCATGTTGGAAGGATTTCTCTTGGCGATGAGTCCTATTAGAGAATTTTTTGAATCCACCTATAATTTTTGGACTGATGGGGGAGGGAACCAGTTTAGCCTTACCATTCACCGTGCACATCATCAGTAGATATTTGTGAGATGATGACTTGTCACGTGAATTCATGAGGCCCTTACACCTAGCGATAATGTCTATGACTCACTCATCTGGTCGTTGTTTTCAAATAAAGTAGTCAGATGATCTAGAATTTCCCATGGTGGTGCTAAACTGAAAAATAAATTGATTATGATGGTCTTCCAAACAAGGTATAGACCCAATGGATAACTTGATGTACCAGAAAAACTCCGGCCCGTCTAATGTCAGCCCAAAACATAGTGCTTTGTGTATTCCTACTATGATAGAGTTCACAACATAGGGCGACACATTGAAAAAAATGGGCTAGGTGTTGTAGCAGATTACACATCCCATTGAAGGGGGGAATTGTTGGATTCTCAAATTCTATTGGTGCTGACATATCATAAACCGATTCATGTTATGACATTCCATCAAGTGGTATTTCCACCTATCACTTCTCCAGGGCCTCAAAGGATACGATGAGGTTATCCATTGTGTCCTTTAGGAAATGATTCCATTCTGGGCCAGGATCAATGACAACTAATGAATTTATAATATCATAAACATGGTAGGTAGGATAAACCGCCCATGAAGTGATAGGTATAACAACTGGGTGAATTCCATAAGATAATACTGGGGGAATTACTAGAGCCAGGTCTCGAGGAAGATTCTCATTCAATTTTGGTGGATTAGGAAATAAATAGTGTGATCACTTGTCATAGGCTCCTAAATTTACCAAATTGAGAGGAAAATGATTTTCCAGATTAATGGGAATTATTTTCTTAATGAATTTTGGATTCCCCTAATTTTCTAGTGGATATAGGACAAGATTATATCATATATCTCTATACTGTAGAAACTAATTAGCATGGAGCTCATTAATGGGAATCTTCTATTCGGAAAGATGCTGAAACATAAAATTCATACTAGGATCAACTATATTCTACATTGAACTAGACGGGTCATAGGGATTAGCAGTCCTAGTCAGTCCTTTACCCTGGTTGGGGTCTTGGTGCAATGGTAATTACTTAGAGGAATCTGAAAGGCCATGCATCTTTCTTGGATGGTGGGTGTGAACACTTGGGGTGTCTAGTAGATGTTGTGCTACCACAAAGGGTGGGTCCTCTTACACAGAATTTAATTTAGTTTATCACTCCCTAACTATAACAATCTCATCTATATTCAAGGTTACTGTGCACAGAGGCACATTATTGACATCATTGGGCAGATTTGGCTATCATAGGATGGGATTGAAGTAGAGAGAAACATAATTCCCTATGATGCAAATTTGTACTGGTGGGGACACTTCTTTAATAATTATATGGATTAGAAAAATGTTCTGAAGACATCATTGTAGATGGTACTGGTGGTATCTTGTTGATGTGGGTGGATACAACACGAGAAGCCCTGATAAATAAACCATGTAACGTTAATGGAAAATGTCATCCGAATGCTCTTGGATATTATATAATTAAAAATAAGGTTCAAGAGGTAGAAATGGGTCTCCCAAACGGTTTGAAAAAAAACCCTATCATGATTGAGTGACCCCAGAATTATGATGTTGGATGTAGTGATCATCCTTAATATATCAGAAAACTGATCAGTGGTTATAGATTCATATCATATTCTCCAATCAGAAGTGCAGTTTAACACTTCACTTCCACATTTGTATACTTTGGGTGGCTCAGGAAGTTGAAAAAATGGTTCTGTATACCATTGTGGTAGTGGACTATCTGGTGGGGATAATGTTGCATGAGATGATAGTCCACAACCAACTAGATTGTATCTCAAAGATGGTACATAATACTTTACCATTTTCTTATAGGACAGAGTATATTCCAAATATTCATGTGAAAGGGAAGAGGCTGTCAGTTCAGAATCTTGTGAGTGATATCCACCAATCATACCCAAAACAACTCTCTCTGATATCATGTTGAGGAGTATAATGGGTCTGTAAACTTATTAAAAGATTGCATTGTGATATTCTGGAAGGGATCCAAATCCTCTTCTCCTTTGTTGTATGTATGAAGGGTTTTAAGGATCTGGTACATCTCATCTTATGAAATGAATAAACTCACAGACTAGGTTCATTCCCCAAACTCTAATGTAGAGGGTCGAGGTGAGGACACCATCAGTGGGACCCACTTATCTTCAGAATCATATAAGTGGACATGATTTATAATAATTTAACAATTCTCATAATTATTCCTTTAGTGTTGATGATTCTGGAATATTCTCCAGGGTGGTTCATTGGAATAGGAAAAATCATTATCATGGGGAGGACAATTTTTTAGGTTGGAACTAGAGTGGGGAGTACACCCTAGGGAGCTAGCCATTAAAATATAGGGCCTTCGTATCAGTTGTCATGGGAGTGGGGATGGCCTCCTCTTTGGTGATCCGGGGTGTGAGTACCACACGTGTGTCGATCTAGAGGGACATGAGGAAGATCATTGTGTACTCTAATAGATTCATTGGGAGAACCTTCAAGGTTTGGGAGTGTTGGAGTGCAGACGACCTTTTTTGGAGTTTGCGAGAAAATTTGGATGAACTCTATGTCTATTGAAAGTTGTAGAATGAGGAGGGAATTAATACTAGTCGAACTGGACATGAGGAGGACATCAATGTATATCAATAAAGTGTGGATGTAATCCTTTATAATTGTACATGGAGTGGGGAGACATCCCCTAAAGATAGTGAAAACATGGGGAGGACCACCATGCTGATGGGGGTGGAGCAAGGAGGACCTTCACTCAAGTCAAGGTTGTTTTGGGGAGGACATCTTCTTGACCTAGGAATGACGTGAGGAGGATCTCTTTGATGAAGATTTGAGACACTAGGAGTAACTCTATATCTAGAATTATAATCATGGCGATTACATAAATTATGAATATCAACTATGTGTGGTGTACCTCCACTTGGATTGATTCATGTGACATGAGGATGACATCTGTGATGAGTGAAATAGAGGGGAGGACCACCACTTTGTCCGATGATGATAAGGGGAGGACATCCATAATATATATCATAATAATTAGTTTTCCCATGATGGCTAATAATTGTGCTGATGACTGAACGATTCATCCAAGACTACTGGTGTGGTGGCTGAGTTCTCGATCTATTTCGGGTGTTGTAGATCCCCTACTATATAGTAGTAGGGAACTGGTATTATATGTTGGCGGTGTAATGGGCCACTGGAGCTGTATAAGATCATTAACCATGATATAAATCTCTTTAAACATGGGATTTTACGCTATTGTCAAATTATCTAGACCAGGGATGACATGAAATTGGTGTATACCACTTGTTATTCAGTATAAGGGGTGGGTATGGTAGTGCTTACAACGACTGGTGGGATCCCTCCCTGGAGGCTCTCGAGTGGTTGTTATAGCTGGGATGAATCAGATATCCCTTACATGATCAACATAGGGGTGTGAGTCATAATATCACTCCATTAAAAGACTCCAGAAGTAGTTGAACATTGGACTGGGAGTCTAAACTCCCAGTGCAGCCCTTAGGGAGACATGGATTAAGATTCACTAAAGCCTTCAAATCCTTGTGTGACTTGTACCTCATAGGAATGAACCCTATTTATCTTATAGACAAACATGGGTGTATATCAACCTTATCTAGATTATTGTAGAAGGTGATATGGGGTTGGGAACCTAATAGAGATTGTTAGGTATGAATTTGTTGATACGGAAGAGTCATGTCGTATTTCCACATTTCTATTCCTTCGTACCCAGCTTCTTGAGTTGGGGTGATTGGATTCCTATAGCTAGGATCCATCAATGAAGGAAGATTTAGCTGTTAATATGGATACATGGTAAGAAACTCTCAATTATACAATGCAGTCTAATCATTTATGACATTACATAGATATCTCCTCCACTGATTTCATAGTTCAGAATTATGAATGATTAACTACCCAAATTCTGGTGAGTTTCACACCAAGACCACTATTTTCTTTGCATGAAATAGGGTCAGAAATATGGATTTGATGGCATACTATTATACCGATTTATCAAGTTTTAATAATAATATATTGTAGATAAGTGTTCATGTTGGGTTAATTTACACCATAAAGACTGGTCTTGAAACCAGTGTGGGTGGATTAGTATAGGTAAACCCCAATGAGGGGTACAACAAGGTTTCCAATTAGTAGGGATTGAACAAAAAACATAACTTGTAATCACCTAGTAATTAGGTTGCCAGAGATGGAGGTCGCGGGGTCACCGGAGACAGAGGTCGCGGGGTCACCGTAGGTCGCGGGTTGCCGGAGGTCGCGGGTCGTCGTAGGTCGCGGGTCGCCGAAGGTCGCGGGTCGCCGGAGGTCGAGGGTCGAGTATTGAGGGTCGTCGGGGGGTTAGACGAAGAAGGGAGGGCGCGAGGGTTTAGGGAACGATCGGGGTGGGGGAAGATGGGTCGGGATTCTGAAAATGAATTTCGGGTTTCACAGAGGTTTATTAAAAACCGCCGCGAAACCATTCGGTGAAAATGTTTACCGACGGTTTTGTGAACCGCCACCACAAAACCGCCGCTAGACATGGTTTTTGTTGTAGTGACAATTCATAGGTACATTAATGTCCCCTCTCATAATTTAATCCTTTTGAATCAAGATATAATTGAAGGAATCATATGAATATATGAAAACCATAATAATAAGGAATATTATCTCACACAAATATAACTTTGTCTGGAGGAAGGTAAACATATATAGGTATGTGATGAACATAGAGCTTAACATTGTATATTCAACAAACTAAACAATAAAGAAAACAATGTCTGAATGAGGGGATGAATAAAAGTCCAAAAGAGAAGAGGAGTAAGAGCTTCACATGGAAAGAAAAAATAGAAAACATTAGAGGAATAAGTATTTTATATTTTTAACAATAAATTGTAAAAAGTATCATTTCATGCATTTTTTAAAGTATTTCATCATTTGGAGACATTTTTTTGGCCAAACCAGGCACTAACCATGCACCATCTAATGCCCAAGGACACCCCTTTAATGGACTAATCACATATTTTGACTAACCATGCACATATTGTACAAAAACCCCCTCTATTAAAAGGTTTACAATAGAAGAATGTGAGTATTAACAAGTTAATATTGTTGGGGGTATTCATGTGTCCCTATGGGGAATATTAAACACCCTACATGGTTTAAACGAACTCTATATATTGAGAGGTATAGTTTCTACTAACCATGTTTCTCAATATTTTTCTACAATATATATGGCACTAGGATTTATAAAAGTCCCATGCACCATCGTAACCTCCATGAACTAATTATTCACTCATATTATGTCCACGAAAAATAACTAAACTGAATGTGAAAATTTCTATACCTCATAGAAAATCCATTACATTATAATTATGAAAATTTGTTTATGAAATCTGTTTATTTTTATGAAAGTGTTTCTATAATGAAATATTATATGAATCTAATTTCTTCTCACGGGTTCTGATATGATTATTTATTTTCAATATCATGGTTGATGTATATATGATTTTTATCATGTGACAAGTCGGACCGATAACATCTTCAAATGAATAAGGTAATGAAAGATGTTCTATAAGATCAAGGGGTACATGAGATATTATCCCAACCATAAAAAGATAGTACATAGGGTGATATCCCAGCTTGATGTAGTTACTTGAGTGGTTAGCCTAAGACTAACATGTTTTGAATGTCTTGTTGGATATCCTTGTCAATAATTTGAGTATACTTATATGTATTCCACAATTCCATGTATAATTTAAATGACATTCTCTCATGGATATAGTTAATTGATTTTGTTATGTTTAATGTCTTATAATCATTTAATAATTATTCCATTGATCATAATTTTTATTTTTATAATGATGATATTTTTTTCACCTGTTATGCATTTGTTATGAAAGATTATGATCATGTTATGGTTATGTATTAACCTATTTTTAACATTAATGGGAATCTATGATAACCCTTTTCTATGTTTCATTTCCCCAGGTTATGGTGATAAGTTTTATATGTGATATATCTAAGAATGGTTCTGATAATGAAAAATTAATTTGTAGAAGATGCCTAACTCCTATGAATCAATTGCTTATATTTAAAATTTTTAAAAACCATTATACCATGATGATCTATAGGTGTGTGTATATATAATGTAATAAATGATATAAGAAAAATATATAATACCACTGTTTGGAAATCATAGGTTGTTATAGCTCGTATCACAGGATATGTATAGTTACCCCTTGGAATCTAGGATGAGAATATTTTGTGAAATCATACGGATAATCGTATGTATGAAAAAACACCCTAGAATTTTGTTGAATTATAGAGAGAGTAGTTTACAAAAAAAATTATGACCATGTTTGGATACTACACGTGGATGTGGTTTTGAATCAGATTCATATTGTTGTAATAACTTTGAAAATTTCAACTGAGGATTGACCTGGTTGTTAAATTCTACATGATGACATGACTTACTATGCAATATTTGTTTCAGTCCTAGGAGATATTTTTTTTTGAAATTCACACTCTTAACGAACTAAAATGAAGGATTTTAATAGTGATAGGTATAAAATAGGATAAAACTATGGTTTCATAGATTGAAAATAAGGTGTCATTATTTAGACATTCTATAAGTTATTGTTTTTGATTATGTGGTTTCCCACTATGATTATTATTTATATTACTAGGAAATTTGGTTTTAGTTAATTGTTATATCCTAAAGAAACTATGTTATTGATGAGTGTGATGACAGATGATATGATTGTATGCATGAGTAAAACAATTTCATTGGATCTAGATTTTATAATATTATTGTTATGATCACACAACTTCCTCATGTTATAAATCAAGTTGAACATCTATAATACAAAAGGAAGCAAAAATGTTTTGTAAAGTCATTATTGAAACAACATCAACCATTATTTAGTGGTTATAATGATCCGCTCCTTTTGGAAGAATGAATTAGTATCATTGAGAAGTTATTTTTTATTATCCAGTGTTTATAGCTTGAAAAAGTCATTTTTACAACTATAATTATGAAGGTGATGCATATTAATGGTAGACTCTTATAAAAATTACAAGGAAATAAGTTGAAACTTACTCCATTTATTGGGATGTGTTTAAGGGATTATTTATCTAAACTTCATTCACTTTTATAATTCTTATCAATATATTTAATGAATTGATTGATATAATTTTTAACGATGAAGTATCCTGTGGTAGATATGGGGATAAGTTTACAGGAAATGTGAGATATGATTATGTTATTATTATCCAACTTGAATATATGTTTTATTTATAATTCAATGGATTAAAAGAATTACACTGAAGGTTGTTAGATATAAGAGACTTTTATGGCATTATAAAATCATCTATTTTTCTATAAAGGCATAAATAGATATTGGGGTGTCTTGTCAATCACATGGTTTTGATAAGAATAAAAATATGGAATTCCTGGGAAATTCTAAAAAATGGAGAAAAGAATATTATTTTTCATGTATTCTCAATGGGTGGAAGAATACATGGAGGAAATTAATTAATAGGGATACTAAATGTTATATGTGTGAAAATTAATGTCATAAGGAGGATTAATTTCCAATTAATTGTAATAATTTAGATAAAACTACAATTATAGAGAAATATCTATTGAATACACCAACCATGCTCTAGTTTATCATGTGTAAGGACTTTGGGGTATATGGAAATAGATTCACCAATACAAGGGCTGGTGAGGATAATAATCCACAATAACCTATGAAGATAATGGATAAATGATAAGATTATGCCATCACAATAGATGAAGTGAATAATAATAATTAGGACTAACTTATCATCCACTAAATAGTTCAGAATCTAAATTTTTTATTTTTTATGAATGATACATATTAAAATAGTATCATTCATCCCATATTGGAACATAATGTGAATCTAAGAAAATATTATCTCTCTCGACATGGTTTTTGGAGTAATTTAATCCCATTAAAAATTTTATATAATAATGGATGAACCCATGATTCCAATGGAAATTTATTTGTCTATGATAATACCTTATTTAAGGATTAAATGGTGAATATTATTTTTTGAATAATATATGCCTCCACATAAAATAAACATAAGAGTTATAGATACCATCATGGGGTTATGATTTTAATTTTGATCATATGATTAATATATTATACACCCCTTTTGATCAATTATGTGATGGGTGTTTGTTAATATTAGTGATATTTTGGGAAATATTATGGAAATAAAACCCTTTGGCTATGTTTTATTGAAAATGATATTTGAGAAAGAGTTCCATTAAATTTAATGGACATAAAAATCATGTTCATTTAATCCATTTGTGTTTATGATATCATTAATCCTGTTATTTTTATAGTTATTAAAACATTGTGAAATTAACATTAAATATATTAATATAGTATTGGGTAAAATGAGAAAACTTTCATACTCACTGATAACCCATCACATACAGTAAGACCGTGAGGATGGAACCCACAACTGATTAGTGATTAGGGTATAGAGCATATTAGTATACTATGTCATAGATTATTTATATTGGGATTACACAAAGAGGAATATTGATAAGTATATATCATGATTATTGGTATGTCAATAGTTTTAGGTTGGGAAATAAATTATCAAGGGTAATATCCATCAATTATCTATATAGGAATGGAAATAGAAAACCATCACCCTGGATGTTATCATCAGACTCCCCAAAACATCATGTGAGAAGAATTCAATATTGTTTTTAGTCCATTTCATAAAAAGGTTATCATAATTCATCACTATCATAGCATATTTACCATTTGATATGCTTTTAAGGATATACATTAAAGAAGTGGTGACGTTTAATGGGGTACCACATTCAATTGAATATGATGAGGATATGATATTTACCTCAATGTTCAGGAGACATATTGTAACGCCCCGACCCCAGCTACCCAGAGTCGGTGCATTACTTTGTAACATTGGCATGATCACAAAAGATCAAGTCTCGAAAGACCGATTAGTTTAGTAGCCTTAGAAATACTAGATACATTCATAAATGTTACATTACATCATAAAGTGAAAGACTAATAACAAATTCTTCATAGTCCACACTCATATCCTCTTCTGACTATCCCTGCAGGTCATTCATAAAATACTTCTTCACATCCTCGAAAATATTAAAACAATGAAAGGGGTGAGCTCAGATGCTAAGTAAGGATAACAATAATGCGGAATCTTTCATAAATAAACATTAACATTTAAGGCAATGTATAACTAAAACAAAAGCCTTTTAAACATGAACTTCATCATAATATGGAAAAAGTAAAATGAGATAATTCCATTTACTTATTCACATGGATATTCTACTGGTCGAATAATCACATGCAATATCAATAACCACTTTCATAATGATGGAATGCATAATGCTAGACATTCTGAAACATTTTGTCAAGGCCTCGGCCAAGACATCTAAAATGATTAAGGCCTCGGCCAAAACCATAAATCAAATTGGGAAGGGGCCTCGGCCAATTCCATGTCTAGTTGTCTCATGAGACCTACCGATGCATCGAGGAGCTATAGCGGGCTCCACCCGTCACTTATTAAGTCCAATGCATTCCTCATATGAATAGGTTTAAACATATCATAAACCATAACATAATCGTATCACATAAAACATGGATAAAGGAAACATAACATTTCCACATTTCAATCACAAGATATCAATACAACACATTTATATAATAAAAATGTTTTCAAAACCATTTTCAATACCAGAATAAATGAAAGTTAAAACTTTGTATTTATTTGTCATTAAAAAAACATGATGGCTTGTAGAGGAAACCGAAACTCAAATAATGGTCACGGCGGTGGAGAAGTCGTTGTCACCGCACATGTAAGGAAATAAAAACATTCCCTTTTTGTCGTTTAGTAAAATGCTTCGTATAAAAGAGATTCCTTTTGAATAACATAAAAGTCAAAGGGGTTTATACACCGTATAAAAGAACGTTGTGTATAAAACCAAATATGCCTCAATAAAAGGGGATTGAGACGAAGTCCTTAAAAAGATCATTTTTAAAATAAAATAGATCTATTATGTGTATTCACTATAGGTACACATAAAGAAAGTAAAAATACAAAATAGGACATAATAATATCATGACATAATTTGAAAGTAGGAGATTAACCCAAAAAATGCAAGTTGGGTTAAGAAATTCCCTTACCTTGCGTCTTTTCCTGACTCGACCGTTATTTAACCTCCTGAATAATAAACTAGAGTTAATTTCTATTTACTTAAGAACCTTTTTCATGTTCATTATTCCTTTTATATCACTTATTACCGTGTTATGAACATTATGTAATTATTTAAGTTAATGACGGTCGTTTTGTCGATCTTTGGTACTTGAGTCAACAATAAACTTCTTATAATTACAAGTTGTTTATGTGGTAGAATATCCTTTACATACAGAATTATATTAATGATTTATATGTCATATATATCATATATATCCATTATATACATTCATTCATAATATTACGTAACATTTAGAGGTACGAAATGAAATGCACCGTTCATGGAGACGGTAAGTCGTACGTACGCATGAACACTGCTTTCATTTCTATTTCGTATTTAATGGAATGAAATCATAATTATATAAAGGTATAATATAGTTCCATTATAATATCATATATAATATCATTTACTCCATCCTTTATACATCCCACATATGACATTAACGATTCACATCACTTTGAGGGGGCGGTAGTCCGCACTTCCTAAAATGAAATTATCGCGTTTACCCATAATGGAAATCATAAAGTATGACATAAATGAGAAATACAGAAGCATAAGGAAACCATAAACATAATATATATATCATATATTAAAATAGTGTCATCAAAATGGCCACCATTATAGGTGTTAAAAGAATTTGAACAATCATCGTTTCGTGAGGCAGTATTTCGCCACCCACAGAAACAGTATGTTCTTTAACCATTAGAAGAAGGTGTTTGTAAGTGTAAACCAAATAATTAAAATAACAAAATCCTAGTATATTTTAGATACTGTTTTTGTTACAAAATAAAGGAATGAAAATAGTTTAAGGGGCTGGAGAAGAAAAATAAAACAAAACAACATTAGAGAAGACATTACTTTAAAAATCGGGTAACTCTTTTTGATTTGAGCCAAAGGCTTCCTTGGGAAGCATTCTGCCCAAAGTGAGGCTTCTATGAGTAAGGGAGAGAAGTTGGGAGAGTATTTGGGCAGAGGTTGGCCGAGCCAAATGGATTTAATGTGTGAATGAGGTGGTAGAGGTGGGGGCCTTTTATAAGTGGAGAGGTGGGGCTCTTTTGGAAAGATTGAAATGTTACATTATTATACAATTGTTTTCGGATTCTAAAGGTCTCACACTTATATAATTCGTGGATAAGGTGATAAGGGTTCTAAATCTCCTCATCCAATAGGCTTTTGACAAGTGTAAGCCTTGGATTTTGCATTATCTTCTCATTTTATTTAAATCGTTAAATAATGAGGTCATCGCTGCATCATCATGATGTCATAAATAATTTAATTTATTTAAAGTCTAAAAATTATTAAAAAAATACTATGATGTAGGAAATATTTTTATCTTTCCAATTACTATTTATAGTCAAACATATGACTTGTATAACCCCATGTAAAAATTGTTTTAGTAAAACATTTCATGTTTCTGTAATTTTTTACTTTAACATTAAATAAAATGTATTTATGTCATTTTCCAAATAAAGTGGCTCCATGGGGTCCCCAAGTTGACCCATGGATTGTATTGGTCGGCCATGACACATCCAATGAGTGTAGGACATGTGTCAAGCTCATCTCATATTATTAAAATATTATTTTTACCTTAAACTACACTAATTATCTCTAATCGCGATTAAGAACTTAAAAGTTACTATTCACCAAAAAATTATTTTAATCTCATTGAACCACATTTTACTTCTTAATGACATCCATGTATGTCGGATTTTTGAAAATCAAATCACAGAAGTGTTAATATTTCATTTAAACGAAAAATCCGTTATTTAACTACCACTTAGTGGTTTCACAATTCCTCAAAAATTGAAGTTTTTCAGAACAATGCCAAAATGTAAACCTAAGCTATAACTGATATTCCGAATTCAAAAATGATGTCTATTTTAAAAAATTCCAAACATATAAGTTGCATTAATTAATTTTATAATTAATTCCCATTGTCAAAACAAATAGCGTGTTTTTAAGAAACAATTTATATCAAAAGATTGGCAATTGTTTATGTCCAATTGCAATGTTAAATTAATTATAATGACCACCATTGGATAAAATGGTAAAAATATATTCTAATTATACTTCAAAACAACTAAATAGTATAAATTATCACAATAAATTATTTTGACTAAAAAAGTTGTTTTAAGTATTTTTCATTATTCATAAAAAAATTGGAAGTTCTCAGAAAGTTACAAAAAATTCAACTTAGGATAATTTCGATATTACAAATAAAAAAATGAACTCCATTTTGAAATATAAAATTTCTATAATTTTAAAAAGTGGTTATTACTATTCATAACGGCTACATTGATTAGTCGCGGTGTGTTAGAACTCGAACTTACGTACAATGCAAGCTATTGCATTATTGAATGAGAAGCGTATCGTGGAAGCTCGAGGTGTTACATTCTCCCCTCCTTCAATAAATTGCGTCCTCGCAATTTTAAATTTTTCTTTGAAAATAAAAGGTTGAAAAGAGAAAATACCTTTCATGAAAATCCACATCGGAAATAAGATTAATAAAATTTATCCTTAATAAGAGGGAAAGGGAAATGAAAAAGTCACCACCCAATTATGATCTCGATTAGGAGAACATTGGTGGCAATTAAAGACATTTAATTGGAGGAAAAAAGTAAATATTTGTAGGGAATGATTGAGGTCATCAATCACAATCAACTGTCAAATTGAGGGCCTCAAAGCCTTCAATCTATGTTGATTTAAAATATCATCAGTTCAACAGGACATAAGGTATTAGGATAACTCATTTTTTTGTTTTAATATCCATTTACTAAAGTTTAAGAATTAATTTATTCATTGAATAAGAGATAGGTATATATATATATCTTGACAATTAGAGTTTCAACCTTCAACTCATCTTTCACTCAAAAAGATAATAGAACTAAAAAATATTATACTTATCCTAATTGTATAAGGTTCCAAATGTTAACACATACCATTTAGATTAGTAAAATTATTTTGTAATAACCAGGGACTTCCTGTAGGCTAGTGGTAGGAAATAAAGGCCTGTCTCACCATGATTGTGGGTTCGATTCCTACTGCTTTGTCCGACGCGATGGGTTATGCCCCACCCTACAGGTTGTCCTCTTCCTAAAACTATAGTATCAAAATATTCCAAAAATAATCTTCATAAATTTTTTAACCTTAAACAATACTATCCAAAGATCAACTTAATCCACTCCAACCTTTATAATTATCTAATATACCTCTGTCCAGACTTTCTCTAAAAGGTCTCTTAATTCCAAAATCAATTTATCAGATTCCCCAAACAAAGTAAAGTTTATCTTATTGTCACATACTAAAAATATAATTACCTTCATCATATTAAAACCTTTCTAAAATCAAAAAGTACTGCAGTACAATCCTTATATATATATCACATTATTCGAATAACCAGAATATAATCCATGAGTTCAAAAGCACCATTACATTAGTTATTCTACTTCAACTATAGTAACATCATAAGATTGTCCTTGATCCCTTGGCCTTTTCTGAGGTAAGTTTCACCGACGCTTAGGTCATTCATTTGCATAATGACCCATTTCTCTACAATTGTAGCATTAAACTTTGATAGCCCTTTCTTTCCCTTGCAATCACGAACCTGGTGACCCTTTTCACCACATTTATAACAAACTCCCATTCCTTTTAGGCAAGTACCAGGGTGATTCTTCCCACAATTACCACATAATGGAAAATCCTTCTTTCCCTTTTTCCCTTTATCTGTCTCTTGTTCCACCGTTCTCTTCTTCTCTTGATTTACTTTGTTGTCATAAGACTTAAAGAATTCCTTTTCTGTCTTGATAGCACACGAGACAATATCTTTGTATGATGAGAAGGATTGTGATACTAAAGCTCGACGGAGAAATGGTTTTAACCCATCAAAGACACGAACAGTCTTACTCCTTGGGTTACGTATATAATCTGCAGCATGCCTCGCTAACCTTGTAAAGTTGGCCTCATACTTTGCGACATTCTCATCCTCCTTTTGTCTCATACTCAAAAATTGTCTTTCCATATCTGCTCGATGGTCACGAGGATAGTATTTTTATAGGAAAACCTCTTTCAAATCCCTCCATTCCATATTTGATACGTCATCATCTTCCTTTGTGTTTTGAATCAATGACCACCATTGATCAGCATCTCCAGTGAGGCGGTAAACTGCCATGATAACCTTTTCCCTTTCACTACTCCTCAAGGCGTGGAATATTTTCTCTAAGGAGTTTATTCATTGCTCAGCTACTAATGGATTTGTACCCCCATTAAATGTTGGTGGTTGTTGCCTCATGATGCGGTCTAACATTGATCCTCCACGTTGCGGATCAGGGTGCTCCATACGAGTAAGGTTATTATTCATAACCTGAGTGAGTTCTCCCAGTATGGTAATAAGTTGATCAGCACTAGTTGTATCTCCAGATCCACAATAATTATCTTGACCAGGAGGGAAATACCTACACGGAGTGCGTGCATTGATACGGTTTCCATTCCTTCCACTAGGTGCCATTTCTAAACAATGTCATAAGCTAGATTAGTTTATGAATCAAAATACATAATTCCATACTTTTAAAATACTTAACATAAATTGAACTATTTATGGATATAATCCATAATCATAAACAGGTTTTATTTGAGGAAGTATATACTCTTAACCGTTTGTTTCCTCACGGAATCCGGGGATGACCTCCTGGACGGGAGATTCAAACGTTCTGATCGGTTTCTAACGGGTTTGTTCGTAGAACCGGAAACATCCAATGATTCCACATCCATTTGGACCTACTTTCCAAAGGTAGGCGCTCATTAGCTTGTGGACTAATGAGGCTTAGGAATTTGCATTGGTCGAGAGGATGGGAGGTCGGACTCATCACACCTTTTTGAGGGGAATTATTGTCTACTCCGGGACTCTCTTTATAGATTAAAGTTATGTTCGTGAATCCTTATTACATTACCAAGTATAAAATGAGCTTTCCTTTAGTTTTAACAATCAATGATTAAATATGCAAGAAATTTAGAGAATCTTTTATATGTATTCGAGGTTCTTCATCAATAGAGAATCATCTATATCTGTTTAGAGATTCTTGGTCAATGGTATCCTTCAAAACATTTATATAAAAGTCTCTTGGTCATTATGATGACCAGGCTGGTTTTAAAGCCACTCAGTGGGGCACTTGAAGTTTATCGTCATTCAGAAGGACAGAGATTATTTCAATGTTGGGATCGAACCCATGAATGGGCTACCTACGTATCCTTTGTTTTGGAAAAGGAATCAGAACCCACGTAGTTCGAGTAATGGAGTATGATGTTTATGATTGATGGCTCAAAGATGAAAGTCATAATTACTTTTACACTCTAAGCTCATGTGAGTCATGCTCGGTGTGAGAAACAAGAGGTATTGGTAAAAAAATAGACAATTGTGCCATGAAAGATGCAATCATAAGAAATTGTTTGGGGCTTATGTATATATGACTGCCCAAAATAGATGAAGGTTTAGGATTTACTTTTAGGGAGAAAATCCAGGAACAGGGTCCATAAAGGTATATGTGCTTTATGGAGATTTGAATACTCTAATCTTGGGGCTTACTCCTAAGGAGAATGCCCAAGTTAGGAGGGGACTTATGATTGGGTTTTACTCTTAAAAAGGAAACCCAAATCAAGGGTAAATTAGGACTGTTTAAGAGAAATTTAAGGGGGCTTGGGGTTTACTCCTAAAAAGGAAACCCAAGATTATGACTGGGACTTACTCCTAAAAAAGGAGGCCCAGGTTAGGGGACTTGGGGCTTACTCCTGAAAAGGAAGCCCATGGTTATGACTGAGTCTTATTACTGAAAAGGAGACCCAGGTTAGGGGACTTGGGGATTACTCCTGAAAAGGAAGCCCAAGATTATGACTGAGTCTTATTCCTGAAAAGGAGACCCAGGTTATGACTGAGTCTTATTCCTGAAAAGGAGACCCAGGTTATGGATTATGTTTTGGGGCTTACTCCTGAGGAGGATGCCTATATTTGAGGTTGGGGCTTACTCCTAAGAAGGATGCCCATATTTGAGGTTGGGGCTTACTCCTAAGAAGGATGCCCATATTTAAGGTTGGGGCTTACTCCTAAGAAGGATGCTCATTATTTGAGGTTGGGGCTTATTCCTAAGAAGGATGCCAATATTTTAGGAACTTTAAGAATCTGGGGCTTACTCCTGAAAAGGAAACCCAAGATTATGACTGGGACTTACTTCTAAAAAGGAGGCCCAGGTTAGGGGACTTGGGGCTTACTCCTGAAAAGGAAGCCCAAGGTTATGACTGAGTCTTATTCCTGAAAAGGAGACCCAGGTTAGGGATTAAGGTTTGGGGCTTACTCCGGAGGAGGATTCCCATATTTGAGGTTGGGGCTTACTCCTAAGAAGGATGCCCATATTTGAGGTTGGGGCTTACTCCTAAGAAGGATTCCCATATTTGAGGTAGGGGCTTACTCCTAAGAAGGATGCCCATATTTGAGGTTGGGGCTTACTCCTAAGAAGGATGCCTATATTTGAGGTTGGGGCTTACTCCTAAGAAGGATGCCCATTATTTGAGGTTGGGGCTTATTCCTAAGAAGGATGCCCATATTTTAGGAACTTTAAGAATTTGGGGCTTACTCCTGAAAAGGAAACCCAAGATTATGACTGGGACTTACTCCTAAAAAGGAGGTCCAGGTTAGGGGACTTGGGGTTTACTCCTGAAAAGGAAGCCCAAGGTTATGACTGATTCTTATTCCTCAAAAGGAGACCCAGGTTAGGGATTAAGGTTTGGGGCTTACTCCTGAGGAGGATGCCCATATTTGAGGTTGGGGCTTACTCCTAAAAAGGATGCCCATATTTGAGGTTGGGGCTTACTCCTAAGAAGGATGCCCATATTAAAGGATTTATAACTGGGGATTATTCTTGAAAAGGAGACCCGGGTTAGGATTCTCTCATCTTAAAGGATGAGGTTGAATGAATGAACTCTCCATATTTAATGACATAAGGATATTTAAATCACTAGACTTTGAGAGAGATTCCACAGAATTCCTTTCAGATAAGGAAGTCAAATCAAGAAATCATGCCATAAATGGAATTGAAGAGTGTCTTGAAGACCGAATCTTGAAAAGGAAAGGTGTGATGGCTTAAGAGGGGTAAAAATGGGCAAGATGGGCACCCAAAAAGATAGGGGCGCGCAAGTCTTGCAAGGCGCGCAAGTCTTCCATGGGCGCGCAAGTATGGTCGCGCAGGTATACCTGCGCGACACATAGTGTACTTGCGCGATTTTCAACCAGCATTGAAATACTTGAGCGACTTTTTTTAAATCCCTTTAGAATTTTCTTGAGGTTCTTCCAGAAAAGGGACGCGCAAGTTATATTGAAGGAAATAAGTCGGCACGCAAGTGTTAACACTTAGGCCTTCCTTCTTCTCTTTAAATCTTCCGTTCTAGGTAAGAAATTACCTTAGAAGTGTTCCGGAAGCTTTGAGAAGAGACTTGGGCGTCGGGAGCTTCAATCCGAGTTTCTGGAAAACGATCCTCCCGAATGGGGGGCCCACAGGGTCTAATTATAGGCAAAAGAAGGCCCTGGGCAGTTAGCGAGCGGTTACCACTTAGGTCGCACAAGTCACTTGTGCGACCAAGGTAGCTGCACAAGTACACTTGCGCGCCAGTTAGATAACTTGCGCGGTGAGGTTGCTGTTGATCCTTTCTTCCTTCCTTTGTTGATTTTTTATGTTTTCTTCAAAGGCTGAATCACTTTGAGCTCAAATATTCCCTTTTCCGATCTTTAGATTCTGTGACGAAAGGAGCGTCAACAAAAGTCCCCCCTCATAGTTGGATCCGGAGAGAAATGAGGATTTGACTCTGAGGAAATCGAATCCATTCAAAGGAAAAGGGGGGCACGCAAGTCTTTCAGTGTGCAGAGGGTGGCGCACAAGTATGGTCGCGCAGGCCTTAAGCGCTCGGAGTGCGGCGCGCAGATAGGCTTCCTGGCCTATAAATACACCGCTTTTGGCTGTGGATAACATCTGATCCCGAATTTCTCGAGCTCTCACCGCGCAAGTCTCTTTTTCCACTATTTCCTCGCTACCGCGCTACTCTCAAGGTTATAGGGCTTGCGCGGTAATACTTGCGCGACAAAAACTTGTGCGGCACATGTATCACTTGCGCGACATCCCCATACTTGCGCGCCTTAATGCCTTAGCCATTTTTTCCAAATTCTTTCACAAATTTTATGAAAAATAAACCCATTTAAGAGTTTAATTTATTCAACTCCTGTGCAGATTCAATGGCTCTTAGACCTGGATTCATTGATGAACTGGCTAGCAAGCGAATAGATGATATGATGGATATCATTGGCCCTGATTACTATACTGTCAAAGATAGTACTCTTCTAGATTTGGCTAAGTATCTGAAGAAATATCATCGCAACTTTCCTCACTGCACTTATCTACCTTTGTATGACTATGGTCATCTACAAGAAGACATTATTCCAGAAGTAAAGAAATATCTTCCATTTTCGTGGTTTCAGAATTATACCAATTTTGCTTCAACAAATATCTCAGGTGGAGGATCATTTCTAACTACTGGAACAGTGGATAAGGCTTATGTGATGCATCATAGCCCTTGCACACCAGATCTGAAAGATCATACACCTGAGCTTCAACCACGTTGTCATCCTTCAATCTTCCGAAATGCTCAGATGGATCAATCCAAAGGCTGGAAGAAAAGTTGGGATTTCCGTCCTGGGGGAGGTGTGAAGCCATCTTGGATGTGGGCATACTGGGTGCGACAGACTTGCGCAGAGTTTATTGAGGATCTGAAGAGAGCTGCAATATATGAGGCCATTTGGGTTGGGCAAACATATGTTTACAGACATGATAACTTCGTGCCAGATATACTCATCCACTGGAGCCCAGCGACTAATTCTTTCCATTTGAGTCATGGAGAAGTAGGTATCAGTTTGTGGGATGTCCATAAGATTTCAGGAGCTCCAATCTTGGGCGATATGTATGATGAATTCATTCCTCCCAAGGTGACTTGGAATGATTCAGAGAAGACTCTTTCTTTGGCTCGAGAATTATTTAAAATCTTTCACAGCCTCAAGAGTTCAGAGACCTCATTAACTCAGTTTAGAAAAGAAATTCATTCGGAAGAATGGATGAATGTGTTTCTTACTGAGAAGAAAGGGATGGAGCCATAAGAAAAATGATCGAAGAAAAATAAATCCAAGGATACCAAGCCCAGACGTCCTACCACTTGTCCAAAACCTGAGATGAGAGGAGCTCCTGGCACATTCTGGCCAACTCTAGAAGCAGGAGAGTTTGAAAAGTGGGTATATGAAGTGAATCAAATAATTCCAAAGAAAACTCGTCTGGCGGGTTTCTTGGAAATGTGGCTCAGTGTTTATCTCTTGCCGGTCAGGGATTCGAAGGGAGGCGTTAGGCCAGGGACCTTCGTCATTGCGGCAAAGTTGGCTGAGGGAAAAATGGTTGGGTTAGCTACCCCTATTTTAGCAAAGATTCACAGGAGTTTACTTCACGTCTTCCAGGGTAAATCTCCTTTAAGAATAGTGGGACCATTCCAGGTTTTGTGGGGATGGATTGCCACTCACTTCAGGACTTACAACGTACAGAATGGATTACAAATTCCTGGAAGCTCTTTCAGACCGTCAGTGCAAGCATTCTCTGGAATTTCTCCATTAGATGTTAATGGTTATGACATGAAAGTAAGACTAATCATGTTTAAGGAATTCAAATTCTTTCCTTATGGAAGTCCGCCATCCGGGTGTTTTGTTGATGATGGGACAACCCATTTGGATTTGAGGGCATACATGCTGTCTTGCAGGGATGGCGTGTTGGTAGCCAGGATTGATGGAGAAATCATATGTGAGGCCTATGCTCCATATAGATTTGCACGCCAATTCAAATGTTTGCAACAGATTGTTGTATCCCCTCCAGTACATGTTAGGTTAGAGAAACATCCGATGGTTGCTCGACAACTATGGTTGCTGACATCAAGAGAGAAGACTGGGGCAGTATTTGATCTACCAGTTGAAAAAGCGGCACATAATCTGACTACATTTTATACCGAACACTGGATAGAATCATACCCCAAAGGGATATTGAATCACCCAGTATATCAAGTGGGAAAGAGGAAGATGACTGTAGAGAAAGAAACCCTTCCTCATGAAGGTGACGCTTCTCCACCTGAAATAGATTCAACAGACTCCTCTTCTAGAACTGATTCATCGGATTATCACGATGGGGATGATGAGGCACAACCGGCAGCAAAGCGGTTTTGTGCCCGTTATAATCCTCTAGCCAGAATTAAAAGACCCACTCCATCAACTCCTGGTGAGTTATTTCATTGTAGTAATTTCAATCACTAATACTTTATAATGTAATAAGTCTTACATTCTTATTCTCTATCTGTAGTTTCAAGAGTTGGGAAGAAATTAAAATCAAAAATTGTAGGACCTTCCTCAGAGCCTTTATATCTAAGACCAGAGGCTGTTCAGCTATGGCAGAGTTTATACTGTGATACTGAGACCACCTGGCTGGATTTGTGTGAGGGCGTACAACTTCCTGGAATAGGATATCTTGTAGCTTCAAAAAATCTTCAATACGGAGATAACCCCAATGAAGTGCGAGCTTACATCAGAGATCTTAAAATGCTCATATATGCCACTGATGACTCGGTTCCTATCACCAGGCGGGTGAAGGAAATGATTGATCGTGGCGCCACTGAGGGGGCTGGTGGTTCTGGAGATGACGAATGGCAAGAGTACGTGGCTCCTGAAGATGTAAGTTTTCTTTCCTTATTTTCCTTGCAACTTGATTTCAGTTGAAGCTTTGTTACTTAAGGAAGTTATTTTCTTCATCTTGCAGCTTGCAAAGAAAGGGACCAGGGTTCCTTCGCCACAATATAGACCTAGTGGTACTGCTATCGGGGCTGCTGTTGATTCTCCTCGCGAACCAGGCGAGATATCTCCAGGCCAGCTGGCCATGAATGAGGCACTGGACATAGCCTTCCATTCTCCAATCCAAGTTCCAATAAGGGAGACTACTGATACTCCGAAAAAACAAAAGAAGCCAAGGCAACGAAGGAGGAAATCCATAGCTAAACATTTCATTAAAGTGGTATGTCCTTTGAACAATCATGAGTTTATACTCATAATCATATGGTTACTCATATTTCTGAAGATTGTAGGGGCTTCTACAATTTCCCCCTTGAGGGAAAGGACTAAACCTCCTTCAAAGGTCGTGGAGGGTGCTGTAGAACAATCACAGACCCAGGCTGACTTGGTTTCTCCTGGAGAAGAGCTACCATCCATTCCCAGTATCCCTCCTACTACTGAAGGTGATGTCCAGGGTCAGGGGTTGCAGGACATAAGTCGGAAAGAAGATGTAGCAAATGCTCCCACTGGTGAGACTAATCATGATTCTGAAGTATCATTGGATGAAATGATGAATCAATGAATGAATTTTGAATAATTTAATGATCAATCTAAGTTTTCATATGATTTCGAAGACCTTGGGCATGAGTGCTACCCTTCGCCCAAATTTTTTTAAAAAAATATCCTCTTAACCATGATGGAAAATAATATGCAGTTTCTTCCGTAGAAGTCGCTGAACTTCCAATGCCCGAAGAGGGTGTGGACACTGATGTCAGCCCTATCATTGTAGAAACATTAGCTCAAGTAGAGATAAATCCAATAAACTCTCATGAGACCCATCTTGAAAATCCTGTTGAAGCCGGGAAAGATGGGGAGAAGTCTTCTCAGGTTGCTGAACCACCCTTGGGTAAGGGATAACAATATTTGTGATTGTACTTTATTCGCAAGACAATCTATTCTTTTGTTATCCTTTTAAGTTGACTAAACCTTTCAATTAATCATGCAGGACCATCAACTGCAATGACTAGATCCTGAGATGAGGCCTCATCCTCTGTCCCAGCGGGAATTGAAAGTGAAGAAGCACAAGTCAGGGGGGAAAGAGCAGGACAAGGCACTTCCCTAAGCGTGCTAATTCCAGATTACATACCCCCTTATGACGATGATATTGAATCAGATCCAGAGATGCTTAAAGCATTCAACTTTTCACGACGTAAGGTATGGAACAACATATGGAATATCATATCTGGGGTGCCTTTAGAAGAGCTACCATCAAAAAATTCTCAATTGTCGTCCCAATTTGTTATACTAGGACTTGGTGGTTTTGGGTATGAAAAGATCCATGCTGCGGTGAAACAGATCATTTTCAGGAGGGGGAAAGTGCAGACAAGTTGTGAAGATTTGACCAGAGTGAAATTGTCAGTCAACATACGCGAATTTGAGGCTGCGATATCCCAAGCTGAAGCTGATTGTGCTGCCAAGATGAAGGATCTGAAGCAAAAAATCAAAGAAAAGGTCGTCCAGCAGGTGCAACTCCAGCAACAGTTAGATGCTGTTACTGGGGAACTTGACCAGCTTAATAAATCATTGGATGAAACTCATATGAATGGCATGAAAGCCATCACAGATGCTAAGAAGGCACGTCAGCAAGCTGAAAAGAGTGAAGCTGGTCAACTGCACGAGCTTCAAGTAACTGCTGATAAGGCTCAGGATTCTATACATCAAATGAAGACTTATGTTGACAATCTTCTGTAATTCTTGAAAAAGAGAAGAGACTCCAGTCTGTGGATGTCTTTCTATCTCCTGTGTATCAATGAAACACACTTTCATCTTCAATCATTTGTACCTGCATTCTTTCATTACCTGCTTCAAATTTACTTAAGCCAATGGGCCTAGTAAGCATAGTTTGATTTTTACTAGGATTATTACAAATAATCCTACAAACTTTGAATATTTTAATTGCTCAATATTACCTAAATCATACAGAATGTATGTTTAGTGAGCTGGAACATGACTTTTATTCAGAGTTCCTTTGTCTTTTGTGGGCAGTTTAAAGTCATGCACGCCGGACATAAAGGGGCTAATGTTTAAGGTCGAAATAGCTTTGACCATAATAGATTAAAATTGATTCAATTCCTTAACAATTTATCTGAAAACAAATTACCATACTCAAGTATGAGAGAAAATATGTAAACTATGGCTTAAGAATATTTGAATCTGAGGAATGATATGAAAAAGAGCTAAAAGGCATTAGAAGAAGTAGTTTCCAAGAATGAAGTTACTATTATTTAACAAAACCCGTTAGGGGGTTGAAATATGCAGGGCCACCTATGGGCATTGGCTGCATGGTCAAATAAATAGTATCTTTCGGCTGACAAGTCTGTTATGTGGACTGTTTATGCAAGGCCACCTATGGGCACGTGCTGCATAGTTAGGAAAAAGAACTCCCAGAAATTTACTTTCCTAGTGCTAAAAGCCAGTGAAATTTTATGGAGATTCAAATTTTCACAAGTAGAGAGTTTGTTGTATGGAAAGAGGTACTTGAATATGGAGAAGATATTTCCAAACAAGAATATCGAAGAACTGGATGAACATCACTCCTACGAAGGTCTGACCCAAACGTAGGGAAGATGAATAAACCATTGACTTGAATACTTTCAGATCATGAAAAAGGATATGGAACAAATAAGTTAAGGATGGCTATTTTTTTGCGGATCCCTACATACTGTCGTTTAAGACAAATAAGGACAAAAGAGGCATTCTTCCCAAGAATGAAGTTACTATTATTTAACAGAAAACCCGTTAGGGGGTTGAAATATGCAGGGCCACCTAAGGGCATTGGCTGCATGGTCAAATAAATAGCATCTTTTGGCTGACAAGTCTGTTATGTGAACCGTTTATGCAAGGCCACCTATGGGAATGTGCTGCATAGTCAGGCAAAAGAATTCTCAGAAGTTTGACATTTTTGTGACTAGAAGTCATGAAAAAGGGTTATGATGATCTGAAAATATTTAAGGTTATGATTATAACACATAAATATGGGTATTTTCCAATGTATATAGAGATACATAGGTCAATGAAAACCATAATCATGTTGTGGCTGGGTCTTGAATTGAAATTTTGGACTTCACTACGTATCTCATAAGAATGAGAATCAAGCCATACGTAGTTCTTGAAATGCAGTTTAACGTCGTGCAGGACGAAAGTATGAGTGATATTAGTTTAGGGTCATAGATTTCGGACCATAATAATGAATACACAGTGTGTGTTTTCATGAGGACTTTTCAGCCAAGGGACTGAAAGTGAAATTTGGGGTTAGGCCCAAAAGACTTGGGACTGGACTCGAGGGACACTCGAATGTTCCTACGTATCCCACAAGGATGGGAATCAAGTCCACGTAGTTCTAGAACTACCCTTTGTACAAATTTGGTTCGTACATGTGAAGGGTGAAAGGGGACTTTAGTGCAATGATGGTTTTAACCTAAGATAAAAAGTTTAGGCATTACCATGTATGCATGTAGTCTTTTGAAAATGAAAACCATGACTGAAAAATCAATGTCAATAATAGTTATCTCTCAAATGAGGAAATCAAAGAATATTATAGTTTATTGTCATACTGGACAAAAGTGTTGCATAGTTTAACGTAATATAACCAGGATGAAAGTGAATCAATGTAAAAAAATATTGATTCTAGGGGTGGTTTCACGAATCAACATCATATGAGATGGTGGTGAACCGATGTGAAGAGATTATTTTTGGGCTTGAACCCTGGGAGGTTGCCTACATACCCAGCCTGGAGGGCATGGATCAAAGTCCGTGTAGTTAAATTAAAGAATGAAATAGTGATCAAGTTGTTCATGGGGACAATGATCTAATAAAAAATGTTGTTGGGACTTACACATGGTTAGTGGCCCAAAGGGAGTATTATGGTTGATATTTTCTCTAAGCTCACGTGAGTCATACTCGGTGTGAGAAACAAGAGGTAATAACAACCTTAACGATGCACAGTTTAATGTCATGTAGGACATAAAAAAGGGACTATGCAGTTTAAAGTCTTGCAGTTAAAACTATTGGTGCTGCACAGTTTAGTGTCATGTAGCAGGGAAAAAATAATAGTTTAATGTCATGTAGGACATATCAAGGGATTTATGTACAGTTTAGCATCATGTAGTTAGGACGATGGGGACAATACAGTTTAACGTCATATTGGACGAAAGGGGAATTGTGCAGTTTAATGTCATGCTGGACCTTTGATGATTATATAGTTTAACGTCTTTCCAGCTGTGAGGGACTTTTATACAGTTTAGCGTCATGTAGTTAGGACGTCACAGTTTAACGTCTTGCTGGACGGTTTAGGGAACTTTTTCACAGTTTAATGTCGCGTGGGACGAAGTTGCAGTTTAAAGTCATACTGGACCATTGCTGTATAGTTTAATGTCATATAGCAAGGACGAACTGGTGCTGTACAGTTTAAAGTCATGTAGCTAGGACTAAGGTGAACCAATATGAGGATATCAGTTCTGGGGACTTTTTACAGTTTATCGTCATGCTGGACGATGAAAGTGCCACACAGTTTAATGTCATGTTGCTAGGACAAAATATAGTTTAATGTCATCTCGGACAAAATATAGTTTAATGTCATCTCGGACAAAATAGGAACTTCTGTACAGTTTAATGTCATGTAGATAGGACATAATACAGTTTAGTGTCATGTAGGACAAAATCATGAACCAATGTGATTGTTTTGGATCTGGGAACAATATTTTGTGTTTATACAAAATACTTCTTCAGAAATCTGGCATTAGTTGGAGTCGTGATGTGTTCTCCATCCATTTTGATTAGAGAATATGCTCCATTGGAGTAGACCTTATGTATTGAATAAGGTCCTTCCCATTTTCGTTCAAGCTTGGGAGGCTTCTTTCCTGGTATCATTGGTGCTCTGAGAACCAATACCAATTCTCCCTGAATGAATGAATGAAGATGAACTTTTTTGTTAAAAGCTCGTGCTATTCGATTCTGATAGATTTCCAAGTGGTGCAAAGTGCACAATCTTTTCTCATCTAACTGTTCCAATTCATTCAACCGCTTTTGGGATTTCTCATCTGTAGATAACTGATCACAAATGGCTATTCTGAGTGAGGGAAATTGAACTTCAATTGGCAAGACTGCTTCTGTTCCATATACCAATGAATATGGAGTTGACCGCGTTGCATTGCGAGTGGTAGTCCGATAAGCCCATAAAGCATGAAAGAGTTTATCAGGCCATGACCTCTTATCTTTATCCACCATCTTTTGCAGTATATTTGAAAGAGTCTTATTGAAGGCCTCTATCTGGCCATTAGCTGCTGCATGATATCGAGATGAATGGTTGGACTTAATGTTGTATTCTTGATACAATTTCTTTACCTCAGAAGAACAGAAGTTGGTGCCGTTTTCCGTCAATATGGTTTGAGGGACACCAAATCTAGTAATGATGTTAGACTTGATGAATCTAACAATGCATTTAGAACTGACTTCTTTGAGAGGTACTGCCTCTGCCCATTTGGAGAAGAAATCAGTAGCAGTAAGAATGTACTTAAACTGCTAGGCCGTAGCTGAAGGGTAAGGTCCCAAGACATCCATTCCCCATGTGTAAAATGGACATGAGTATTTAGCTGTATGAAGCAACTCTGGAGGTTTATGAATGAAGTTGGCATATACTTTGCATGAATGACACTTCTTTGTGAAATTAACACAATCTTGTATCATTGAAGGCCAAAAGTATCCAAGCCTTCGAATTTGATCAGATAGTCTATGTCCAGACTGGTGGGCACCACAGACTCCTGCATGCACTTCTTTTATGACAGCCATGGTCTCTTCACCATCAATACATCTGAAGAGAACTCCATGAAAACCACGTTTGTAGAGAATTTTCTCATGGTGGTTTGGGCTATCATAAAGAGTAAAATTGACCACACGTCGCCAAATTTGTTCTTTCTCGGCTCTATCAGGTGGAAGTGTTCCATTTTGAAGGTATTCCCTGATAGGTGACATCCATCTTGTAGTATGACCATACGGTTCAAGAATGGGACTAATTTCATTAATTTCCTCTGTTCTGACTTGAACATAAGGTGAAATTGCACGACGGTGGGCAATACAAATGGTTGTCTCGTCCCGATTTGGATCTGCTAAAGATGTGGCTATATTAGCCAGTGCATCAGCTTGAGCATTTTGTGATCTTGGGACATAAGAAAATGTCGGTTCTGAAGGGAATTCCGACATTAACTCTCTGACGTAATCATACAAAGGGATTAATTATTCTTTTCTGATGGCATAATCCCCACTGACTTGTTTGATTACCAGGTCTGAATCACCTTTCACCTTTAAGTGATTCACTTGTGCTTGAAGCGCTAACTCCAAGCCTGTAATGAGAGCTTGGTATTCAGCTTCATTATTGGTACCACCTTCCCACAACAAAAAGGAATAAGGTAACACTTCCTTATTTGGAGAAATGAGCACAATTCCTAAAAAAACTTTGTTGAATTTAGGATTTTCCATTTTCTTCCCTGTTGGACTTCTAGAAGCACCATCAAAATACATTTCCCATGTTTGAGGACTCTCTTGAATAAAGAAAAATTCCTCATCAGGGAGTTCGATATCTGAATACGTGTCTTCCACTGAAGGATGTTCAGCCAGGAAATCAGCTAGGGCTTGGCCCTTAATTGTCTTTTGAGACACATACTGAATGTCGAACTGCTGTAGAATAACCGCCCACCTTGCCAGACGTCCTGTAAGCATTGGACGACTAAGGATGAATTTGAGAAGATTATTACGAGATACCAATTGGACCTCATGATGTTGCAGGTAGTGTCTCAGTTTCTGAACTGCAAAGATTAATGCTAGGAAGCACTTTTCAATACTTGAATATCGGGTTTCTGCTTCAAGCATAGTTCTACTGAGATAGTAGAGACTATTTTCATTCCCAGCATCATTCTTTTGAGCGAGAAAGGCACCCAATGATCGCTCTAAAGCTGTCACATAGAGGATAAGAGGTCTACCCTCAACAGGTGGCATGAGTACTCGTGGACTCAAGAGGTATTTCTTGAGAACATCAAAAGCATCTTGACATTCTTCAGTCCACTGGTAAGTGACTCCTTTCTTCAATAATTTGGTAAAGGGTAAACTTTTTCCTGCCAAATTGGCGATGAAACGCCGAATATAGGCTTAGTGTCCTTGAAATCCTCTTAATTCTTTCAAATTCCGAGGAGGTGACATACCAAGGATTGATTTGGTCTTCTCAGGATCGACTTCAATACCACGATGGCGTACAACAAAGCCGACGAATTTTCCTGAGGTTACCCCAAAAGCACATTTTAAGGGGTTCATCTTCAAATTATGTTGTCGAAGCTTGTGGAATATGACTTTCAAATCAGCCAAGTGATTAAAACGTTGTTTGGATTTAACCACCAAATCATCTACATAGCATTAAACAAACTTCCCTAAAAGAGGTTTGAAGATACGATGCATGGTGCGTTGATATGTTGCACCTGCATTCTTTAAACCAAAGGGAATCACCCGGTAACAAAACACACCTTGAGGAGCTCTGAAGGCTGTATATTCCTCATCTTCTTGGGCCATTCAGATCTGATTATATCCACAATATCCATCCATGAAAGAAAGTACTTCATAGCCAGCCGTCGCATCAATTAAGAGTTCTGTAATCGGAACTGGGAAATCATCTTTAGGACAATACCGATTAAGATCTCTGAAAATGATGCAAACCCTAATTTGTCCGTTCTTCTTCTTTACAGGGACAATATTAGCCAACCACTTGGGATATTGAACTTTTCTGATGAAGTTAGCTTTGATAAGCTTATCCACTTCAGCCTCAATTTTGGAAGCATAGGTTGGGTGTGTTCTTCTCGCGGCTTGCTTGAATCCTCGATGTTCTTTTGGCAAACCCAAATGATGGGTGGAAACATCAGGATCAAGGCCAGGAATCTCTGTATAATTACAAGAAAAAATATCTTTATTTTGCTTTATAAAATAAATATACATCTCTTTCTCTTCAAGGGTCATGGCCGCACTAATTAAAGTGGGGCGTTGATCTTTCTCTGTACCCAGATTTACTTCTCTGAGTTCATCCGCAGTGGTAGAGATACCCTCTTCAAATGCTGGAGGAGCACCTCTAAGATCATCCTCTTCCTCTTCATCAAGTGTTATTTCTTCCGTTTCTACTTGCAAAGTAGATGAAAAAACGAAATTCTCATGATCATAAGAGATGTCAAAATTTTCAAATTTTGAAGAAGAAGCTTCCATTTCCGACCCTATTGATGATAAAGGGTCTTCTTTGGGAAATAAAGAGGAGATGATGGATTGAAAATCGACATCATTATTCACCTCTGGTGTTGCTATAACTTCTTCTGGCCTAATTAGGGAAGTATAGACTTGTTGGATTTCAGCAGACGAAATGAAAACGTCACCACTTATGCTTTCATCACTGCTTGGTAAATTACCAATTTCTCCCATGTTGTCAAGCTCGATTGCCGTAATTGACATTATGGATCTTTCCATAAGAGTATTTTGATTTGGGCCTATTTAGTCAATTTGACTGATAGGTAAAACATAATCTGTACTCACATGTGAAAATGGATTTATTGGAATTTTCTCCAAACCATATGGAGCATTAACTTTGGTAATTTCCTTCATTGTAGATTTTTCTCTACCCTTCAAGTGATAAAATTCCGTCTCAATGTATTGAGACTCACATGTCTTGAACGGGGCCTTATCACCATACAATGTTCCAACTTGACCATCGAAACAGTATTTGAGACATTGATGGTATGATGACGGAATAGCTGCATGCTGATGTAGCCAGGGTCTTCCAAGCAAGATATTGAAAGCTGAGTCTTGATCAACAATCATGAAATCCGAATTGGAAACAAGATCTCCAAACTGAGTTCTGAGTGTAACTTCTCCCAGTGGTTCTTGTTCATTTTTATCATATCCTTGTAACATCATGGTAGAAGGTGATAAATCAGATTTCGTGAGGCCCAATCGACGAAGTGTACGAATGGGCATGAGGTTGACTCCTGAACCATTGTCAATGAAAGCTCTTCGAATATCTACACCATTGACTTTTCCAGATAAGTACAAAGGTATTATGTGCCCATGCACAACATCATCTTCATCTTTATCCGTATAAGATATCACTGCATGGAATTCTGCAGGATTATTCTCTATGTGATAGATTCTAGCTGCAACAATTTCAGCTTCAAACTCCTGAGGACTTGAAAAAGCTTCGATGAGTGCTTCCCGAAGATCTCTTGACAGATTCAAAGAATCCAAAATTGATAACTTGGCTGGTACTTGGGCCAAGTGTTTCAATATATCATACTTTTGATCTAGAGGTCTGCGTTTCCCAATAGGAATATGCGGTTTAGCAGGTACCTTGAAAGTAGATGCTTTGGAAACTGATGCATCTTGTATTGAAGTTGGCAACATCCTTGGTTTTGGAAGATTAGACTAATTAGATCCATTTACTTGCTGAGATAAAGAAGATGAAACCTTTAATCGGTCTTCCAAAATAACTGTGCCAAAACGGAGTTGGCCATTGGCAGAAGAACTTGCTTGTTCTTTTTGAGCTCGCTAAAGGGCTCTACCACGAGTTTCTGCTGCATATACAGTGCTAGCATGGGTAAAATTAGAGTAGTGGCTTCGGAAAGATCCACGTCTTCCCCTATATCCCGAACCTCTAGAACTTCCTCGGATTCCCTTATTTGATACAGGTAATTTAGGCTCATCAAGACTGGAATATGGATATGTTAATTGAATCATATTAACAGAACCAAAGATTAACTCTTCGTCTGATAAAGACTCTTCCTGGTTAGCCTGTTTAGGCTGTGCCGTTTGATGGGGCGGTGCCCGTTGCTCTGAAGTAGATGGCATTAAATCTGCCAGAGTCAAAGACAATTTAGGCTTTGATACATACTCATCTTCTCCTGATTCCTCTTTCTTCTTTGAATTGCGCAGCCCTTTTGAGGATTTGTCTTTTGATGGAGGCTTCACTGCAGATTTTGTATGAGACACAATTGGCTTCTTCAATTGTGTTCGCAAAATGGAATGGGTCCGATTGATTGTCTTTCTGACCATCCAATCGTCATATTTTTTGGCAGTTTTGCTTTTGACTTCCTGCCACTCGCCTCCTTCCTCTGGATCTGTAGCGGTAATACATGCTACATGAGCTGAATAACCCTTCAATTTGACTTTTCCCAAGTCGACCATCTTTTGCAGGAGGTCTTTAAAGACAAAACACTCCTAGATGGGATGCCCCAACATTTGATGAAAGGGACAATAATTGGGACGGTCTTCATCTCCTTCCATGTTTGGCCTCGTCGGCAGTGGTAATTGAACCAAATTTTTTACCAGTGCTGAAATGAAGTAACCAGGAACTTTCTCACTTCGGAAAGAGTATGTTTTACTCTTCATATCTTCAAATTGTTTTCATCGTTGATCTTTTTGATCATTTGGATGAAACAACCTTTGTTTTTGGCGTTCAGGAGGTGGAGCTCTTTGAGAAGATGAAGGTTTTGAAGTAGAAATAGGTACAGGTGCTTGTTTAAGCATAACTGTAGCAGTTTCTCCTTTACCCATTCTTCTTCCTGGAGCTGATGGAATTACATGAGATTTAACCTTAGCCTGTATAAGGGAATCTTCAATCTACTGAGTGATTGATGTAAGGTCTCGAAACCCTCCTGTGTATTTCACAGGGATCAATGGCGTGCGTAATTCGTCACGCAAATTTGCCACACAGATTGGGGCTTACTCCTGAAAAGGAGGCCCAGGTTAGGGGACTTGGGGCTTACTCCTGAAAAGGAATTCCACGGTTATGACTGAGTCTTATTCCTGAAAAGGAGACCCAGGTTAGGGAATAAGGTTTGGGGCTTAATCCTGAGGAGGATGCCCATATTTGAGGTTGGGGCTTACTCCTAAGAAGGATTCCCATATTTGAGGTTGGGGCTTACTCCTAAAAAGGATGCCCATATTAAAGGATTTATAACTGGGGATTATTCCTGAAAAGGAGACCCAGGTTAGGATTCTCTCATATTAAAGGATGAGGTTGAATTAATGTAATCTCCATATTTAATGACATAAGGATATTTAAATCACTAGACTTTGAGAGAGATTCCACATAATTACTTTCAGATAAGGAAGTCAAATCAAGAAATCATGCCATAAATGGCTTTGAAGAGTGTCTTGAAGACTGAATCTTGAAAAGGAAAGGTGTTATGGCTTAAGAGGGGTAAAAATGGGCAAGATGGGCACCCAAAAAGATAGGGGCTTGCAAGTCTTGCAAGGCATGAAAGTCTTCCGTGGGCGCGCAAGTATGGTCGTGCGGGTATACCTGCGCGACACATAGTGTACTTGCGCGATTTTCAACAAGCATTGAAATACTTGAGCGACTTTTTTTAAAACCCTTTAGAATTTTCTTGAGGTTCTTCCAGAAAAGGGACGCGCAAGTTATATTGAAGGAAATAAGTCGGCGCGCAAGTGTTTGATAAGTTTCAACACTTAGGCCTTCCTTCTTCTATTTAAATCTTCCGTTATAGGTAAGAAATTACATTAGAAGTGTTCCGTAAGCTTTGAGAAGAGACTTGGGCGTTGGGAGCTTCAATTCGAGTTTCTGGAAAAAGATCCTCCCGAATGGGGGGCCCACTGGGTCTATTTATAGGCAAAAGAAGGCCCTGGGTAGTTACCGAGCGGTTACCACTTAGGTCGCGCAAATCACTTGCACGACCAAGGTAGCCGCGCAAGTACACTTGCGCGCCAGTTAGATAACTTGCGCGGTGAGGTTGCTGTTGATCCTTTCTTCCTTCCTTTGTTGATTTTTGATGTTTTCTTCAAAGGATGAATCACTTTGAGCTCAAATATTCCCTTTTCCGATCTTTAGATTCTGTGACGAAAGGAGCGTCAACACCGTTCATAGTGGTTTGTAAAGAAAATGGGAATTATCCTAAGCATATCCCCTCGGAGTGTCGTAACCAAGAGTGCAGCAAGGCCCGTTGTCGTGCACCAGTTCCCGTTCGAGTCTAGCTCAAAGCGGTGTTTTCAGGTTTTACCCCTAGGTACATCTGTGCCAGAGCTTCCTCTACCTGCTCGTATCCAGACAGGGATGTATTTCAAGGAAAACTCACAAAATCTCTACAATAACAAAATTCTAGGAAGTTCTTCTATACTAATCCTCAAAGTCTATCTTTGGGCTATGTGCTCTAATCAGAGTTTATCTAAATATAGCTTCCAAGGTTAGTACTAAACAGCCTCTGATACCAACTGTAACTCCCTGACCCCAGCTACCCAGAGTCGGTGCATTACTTCGTAACATTGTCATGATCACAAAAGATCATGTCTCGAAAGACCGATTAGTTTAGTAGCCTTGGAAACACTAGATACATTCATAAATGTTACATTAAATCATAAAGTGAAAAACTAATAACAAAGTCTTCATAGTCCACACTCATATCCTCTTCTGACTATCCATGCAGGTCATTCATAAAATACTTCTTCACATCCTGGAAAATATTAAAACAATGAAAGGGGTGATCTCAGATGCTCAGTAAGGATAACAATAATGCAAAATCTGTCATAAATAAACATTAACATTTAAGGCAATGTATAACTAAAACAAAAGCCATTTAAACATGAACTTCAAAATAATATCTCAAAAGTAAAATGAGATAATGCCATTTACTTATTCACATGGATATTCTACTGGTCGAATAATCACATGCAATATCAATAACCACTTTCATAATGATGGAATGCATAATGCCAGACATTCTGAAACATTTTGTCAAGGCCTCGGCCAAGACATCTAAAATGATTAAGGCCTCGGCCAAAACCATAAATCAAATTGGGAAAGGGCCTCGGCCAATTCCATGTCTAGTTGTCTCATGAGACCTACCGATGCATCGAGGAGCTATAGTGGGCTCCACCCGTCACTTATTAAGTCCAATGCATTCCTCATATGAATAGGTTTAAACATATCATAAACCATAACATAATCGTATCACATAAAACATGGATAATGGAAACATAACATTTCCACATTTCAATCAAAAGATATCAATACAACACATTGATACAATAAAAATGCTTTCAAAAAAAATTTCAATACCAGAATAAAAGAAAGTTAAAACTTTGTATTTATTTTTCATTAAAAAAAACGTGATGGCTTGTAGAAGAAGCCGAAACTCAAATAATGGTCACGGCGGCGGAGAAGTAGTTGTCGCCGCATATGTACGGAAAGAAAAACATTCCCTTTTTGTCGTTTAGTAAAACGCTTCGTATAAAAGAGATTCCTTTTGAATAACATAAATGTCAAAGGGGTTTATACACCGTATAAAAGAAAGTTGTGTATAAAACCAAATATGCCTCAATGAAAGGGGATTGAGACGAAGTCCTTAAAAAGATCATTTTTAAAATAAAATAGATCTATTATGTGTATTCACTATAGTTACACAAAATGAAAGTAAAAATACAAAATAGGACATAATAATATCATTACATAATTTGAAAGTAGGAGATTAACCCAAAGAATGGAAGTTGGGTTAAGAAATTCCCTTACCTTGCATCTTTTCCTGACTCGACCGTTCTTTAACATCCTGAATAATAAACTAGAGTTAATTTCTATTTACTTAAGAACCATTTTCATGTTCATTATTCCTTTTATATCACTTATTACCGTGTTATGAACATTATGTAATTATTTAAGTTAATGACGGTCGTTTTGTCGATCTTTGGTAATTGAGTCAACAATAAACTTCTTATAATTACAAGTTGTTTATGTGGTAGAATATCCATTATCTCCAGAATTATATTCATGATTTAGATGTCATATATATCATATATATCCAGTATATACATTCATTCATAATATTATGTAACATTTAGATGTAAGAAATGAAATGCACCGTTCATGGAGACGGTAAGCCGTACGTACGCATGAACACTACTTTCATTTCTATTTCGTATTTAATGGAATGAAATCATAATTATATAAAGGTATAATATAGTTCCAGTATAATATCTTATATAATATCATTTACTCCATCCTTTATACATCCCACATATGGCATTAACGATTCACATCACTTTGAGGGGGCGGTAGTCCGCACTTCCTAAAATGAAATTATCGTGTTTACCCATAATGGAAATCATAAAGTATGCCATAAATGAGAAATACAGAAGCATAAGGAAAACATAAACATAATATATATATCATATATTAAAATAGTGTCATCAAAATGGCCACCATTATAGGTGTTAAAAGAATTGTAACAATCATCGTTTCGTGAGGCAGTATTTCGCCACCCACAGAAACAGTATGTTCTTTAACCATTAGACAAAGGTGTGTGTAAGTTTAAACAAAATACATATCATAAAAACATACTAGTATATTATAGATACTGGTTTTGTTACAAAATAAAGGAATGAAAAGAGTTTAATGGGTTGGAGAAGCAAAATAAAACAAAACAACATTAGAGAAGACATTACCTTAAAAATAGGGTAACTCTTTTTGATTTGAGCCAAAGGCTTCCTTGGGAAGAATTATGCCCAAATTTTGGATTCTAGGAGTAAGGGAGGGAATTTGTGAGAGTATTTGGGCAGAGGTTGGCCGAGCCAAATGGATTGAATGTGTGAATGAGGTGGTAGAGGTGGGGGCCTTTTATAAGTGGAGAGGAGGGGCTCTTTTGGAAAGATTGAAATGTTACATTATTATACAATGATTTTCGGATTCTAAAGGTCCCACACTTATATAATTCGTGGATAAGGTGATAAGGGTTCTAAATATCCTCATACAATAGGATTTGGACAAGTTTAAGCCTTGTATTTTGCATTATCTTCTCATTTTATTTAAATCGTTAAATAATGAGGTCATCGCTGCATCATCATGATGTTATAAATAATTTAATTTATTTAAGGTCTAAAAATTATAAAAAAAATACTATGATGTAGGAAATCTTTTTAGCTTTCCAATGAATATTTATAGTCAAATATATTACTTGTATAACCCCATGTAAAAAGTTTTTTAGTAAAACATTTCATGTTTGTGTCATTTTTTACTTTAACATTAAATAAAAGGTATTTATGTCATTTTCCAAATAAAGTGGCTCCATGGGGTCCCCAAGTTGACCCATGGATTGTCTTGGTCGGCCATGACACATCCAATGAGGGTAGGACATGTGTCAAGCTCATCTCAAATTATTAAAACATTATTTTTACCTTAAACTACACTAATTACCTCTAATCGCGATTAAAAACTTAAAAGTTACTATTCACCAAAAAATTATTTTAATCTCATTGAACCACATTTTACTTATTAATGACAACCATGTATGTCGGATTTTTAAAAATAAAATCACAGAAGTGGTAATATTTCATTTAAACGAAAAATCATTTATTTAACTACCACTTAGTGGTTTCACTATTCATCAAAAATTGAAGTTTTTCAGAACAATGCCAAAATTTCACCCTAAGCTATAATTGATATTCCGAATTCAAAAATGATGTCTATTTTAAAAAATTCCCAACATATAAGTTGCATTAATTAATTTTATAATTAATTCTCGTTGTCACAACAAATAGCGTGTTTTTAAGAAACAATTTATATCAAAAGATTGGCAATTGTTTATGTCCAATTTCAATGTTAAATTAATTATAATGACCACCATTGGATAAAATGGTAAAAATATATTCTAATTATAATTTAAAACCACTAAATAGTATAATTTATCACAATAAATTATTTTGATTAAAAAAGTTGTTTTAAGTATTTTTCACTATTCATAAAAAATTTGGATGTTCTCAGAAAGTTACAAAATATTCAACCTAGGATAATTTCGATATTACAAATACAAAAATGAAGTCCATTTTGAAATATAAAATTTCTATAATTTTAAAAAGTGGTTATTACTATTCATAACGACTACTTTGATTAGTCGCGGTGTGTTAGAACTCGAACTTTCGTACAATGCAAGCTATTGCATTATTGAATGAGAAGCGTATCGTTGAAGCTCAGGGTGTTACACATATTCTACAAGTCATTAATATAGTTTGATGTTTTATCATTTAATGTCATCATTGGACATATATCCTATCTGATAGAATAATTCCAGCCTTATAAGATATGCTATGATATTATTCTAGGTATTTCATAAGTGGTAGGGTTCAATAACATTCTCTGGATTAGTTTTCTTACAATAATATCATTAACTAAATAATTCAGATGGGTCCTTATGATTATGTTTATTGAAACAAGATTATAGCTCTATCATACTAGCTGATGTTAATGATATAATGCTATTAGGATGAGATTTAGAAGAATTTTTGACAGAGGATGTTAGTGTAATTTAGTATCACATACTGGCCACAATATGTTGGTAGAAATTTTATGAAAATAAATAAATAATGTGATATTAAATTTGAGGTTTGTGATAAGGTGATTCTGTAAATATATCTATAGAAGAAATAAGTGAAAAATAATCTTGGGTTACCTTAATCCCTTTGATATTATTGATCATATTGTTACATTATTTTATCATTTGTCAATTCTACTAAACCTCTCCCAAGTCTATGTTGTCTTCCATGTATCCCTCCAGTGGATGTATATACATAATCCATGAAATGTACTGAATATAATGGTCATTACACAAGAATATTACCATTCTTATGAGGAACAACAGATGGAGATTTTGGATTGTAGGGATAATGTTCTTCAAAACAGGGCCACTCCCCAAATTAATGTTTAATGGATAAATCATCAACATGAGAAAGGTATGTGGGAACATATGGATGTTATGAGGCATAAGTATCAATAGTTTTTAGAACCAGAGTGATGGAATTTCAATGGTGTGATTCATTTTAATGTGTTAGAATGGAACACCCTTATATTTTAAAAAATAAATATTTGTTGAATATATTTAAGTTCATTGAAATCATGTGTTACATGAACCAATGAGTCTTAACCAAATGTGGCATAAAAATAACTATTCTCATTCAATATTTTAAATATCACAAATCCAATGTAAATTATGGTATGAATTAGATTAAACAAAATATAAAAAATAGGGTTTACTCTGTATTTCGAGATCAGTTATTTGTAAATGAAATTGAATACCATTTGAATATAATGAAAAAATTATAATTGAAAACTATATTTTAGAATAAAAAAAATTTTTATTCGAATATATTATATAAATAAATATTGCTTATTAATTTTAATTAAATTAATATATTTTATTGTTTATCAATGGTTTAACATTCATCATATTGTTTTAATTGATTAGATAAGAATAAGTAAAACATTACACATAAAACTATATTTTAATAAAAATATAATTTTTCCCACATTGTGAATTAATTTAATAAGTAAAATTTGAAACTATTTAAAATTTTATTTGAAAAATGAAATTAATTTTTATATTCTGAATTTATAAATTATCTTTGAATTATTTTTCATTGAATTTTTTAAAGAGATTGATTCTTTATTGAATAGTAAAAAATAATAGTTTTTATTAAAACCGACCTTTTCAATCAAAAACCTTCCATGATAAATTTTATTTTAATATGTTTATAAAATTAAATTTTTATTAATAATATTTACAATAATGGAATTTAGGTCATTGAAATCAATTCAATATTGAATTTTTATATGAAAAATGATTAGAATTTTGAACATTTTCTATTTGAAAAACCGTTCTCTCCTCCCGTGTGCTGGTTTAATTTAGAATTATCTTATTAAACTTATATGAAATGAATTTTGAAAAATATATTTAATATTTTGAGTTATTTTAATTAATATTTTATAATATTTCAAATTAATTATTTATCATAAATAATAGTTTAATAAATAATTAATAATTAATAACGTTATAGAAAAAATGAGTTTACCATGGGTTAATATAAAATTTTAGTAGTTAGATATACCTATACCAATATAAAAAATACAATTTTTGGGAATATGTATACCATATAGCCTCTAATTTCTCATAATATAACATTTTTGGGTTTTTATTCATGTGAAACATTTGGGAACACTTAATTTTATTATAATTTTCTATGTGTGTCATCTCCCCACTTAAGAAGGCCACCCCTATCCAATCCCATTTTAATTTAAAGGACACCTTGGTTCATCCAATACCAACCCAATAGATTAATTACATACATACCAACATCTCAGAGTGATTTTGGATATCATAAATACAATCTATGAAGGGTTTATGTTAAACATAATTAGGTAACCCATATAATATGTAATGTTTTAAACTACAAAATTTTGTTTAAATTCCTCATCTAAATCCTCCAAATATCCATAAATTTTGGTGATTAAATAACACAATAACCTACCATATACTTATATTTTTATAAATAAATATAATAACATATTTTAATCATCTCTTCCGTCAAATGTTTAATGAAACCATCTATCTTGCGTATGGTGGACGACAGTCACACGAACTGAAGTTCATCATTTTCTATAACCACCACATGGGTATCGAGATAATTCTTTATTTAATATATATATATGGTATTTTTTAAATTATTAAATTTTTTTAAATATATTACCATAACTACCTTCTTACCTCACAACCCATTAGAAAATAATAATTTCATTCAAGTATAAGGCGTACAACCGCCTGATGAACCATTGTGGCGTGTTTTTCATTTTTGAATTACATGGATGAAAATAAGGATATATTAAAATAATTTTTATGATATTTTTTATATTATTATACTTCATAAATTATTATATCGCATATAACATCTCACATTAAATTCTTTTCGGGATACAATAACGTCGTTCCTGTATATAATGATTTACCGCATCGCAAATCGATGTGATTATTTTTCGCTAAAACATTGAATGAAAGGTAATTAACATATATTTAATTAATATATGTGATATATATGAATTAAAATTATTTTTTAATGGTAATATATTATTTTCTATTATTTAATTTTACCAACAATGAAATTTGAAGTATTGTTCATGCATACATATGGCTTATAATCCAAATGAATTATGTACTTTATATTTTATCACTAACATTCATGAATATATATATATATATTGAACATATAAATTATTTATAAATTGGTAAAAAAATTTGATATGAATTAACCATTATCAATGTAAGTGGACCGAATTTACAAACCAAAGCATTCCTTAAAAACAAAGCAATTATTGCTTGAAAGATGATTTGAACAATAAATTGTTAATAAAAATTATCAAAAAGTAATTAGTAGATAATATTTTTTTAATATATATAAATATGGTTATTTAATTAGATGATTATAAACATATAATTATGATATATTAGGTTCGAATGTGTGTAATGCCCCGACCCCAGCTACCTGGAGTCAGTGCGTTACTTCGTAACATGGTCATGATAAAAAAAGATCAAGTCTCGAAAGACCGATTAGTTTAGTAGCCTTGGAAACACTAGATACATTCATAAATGTTACATTAAATCATAAAGTGATAAACTAAAATAACAAAGTCTCTATATTCCACACTCATATCCTCTTCTGACTATTCCTGCAGGTCATTCATAAAATACTTCTTCACATCCTGAAAAATATTAAAACATTGAAAGGGGTGAGCTCAGATGCTCAGTAAGGATAACAATATTGCAGAAGCTTTCGTAAATAAACATTATCATTTAAGGCAATGTATAACTAAACCAAAATCCTTTTTAAACTTTAACTTCAGCATAATATGGCAAAAATAAAATAAAATAATTCCATTTACTTACTCACATGGATATTCTACTAGTCGAATAATCACATGCAATATCAATAACCACTTTCATAACGATGGAATGCATAATGCCAGACTATCATAACCACGTAGCCAAGGCCTCGTGCCAAGACCACAAATAATATTTTGTCAAGGCATCGTGCCAGGACACTAGTTTTTCTCATGAGACCTACCGATGCATCGAGGAGCTGTAGCGGGCTCCACCCGTCACTTATTAAGTCCAATGCATTCCTCATATGAACAAGTTTAAACATATCATAAACCATAACATAATTGTATCACATAAAACATGCATAAAGGAAACATAACATTTCCACATTTCAATCACAAGACAACAATACAACACATTGATATAATAAAAACACTTTCAAAACCATTTTCAACACCAAATTTAAAGAAAATTAAAGCTTTGTATTTATTTTTCATTAAATAAAAGTTATGGCTTGTAGAGGAAGTTGAAACTCAAATAATGGTCATGGCGGCAAAGAAGTTGTTTTCGCCGCATACGTACGGCAAGGAAAACATTCCTTTTTGTCATTTAGTAAAATGATTCGTATAAAAAACATTCCTTTTGAATAAACATAAAAGTCAAAGTGGTTTATACACCGTATAATGGAAAGTTGTGTATAAAACAAAATATGCCTCAATTAAAGGATATTGAGATGAAGTACTTAAAATAAATATATTATGTGTATTCACTATAAGTACACATAAAGAAATTTCAAATACAAGATAGACAATAATAATATCATGACATAATTTGAAAGAAGGAGATTAACCCAAAGAATGCAAATTGGGATAAGAAGTTCCCTTACAAAGATAATTTTTTAAATAAAATAGATATATTATGTGTATTCACTATAAGTACACATAAAGAAATTAAAAATACAAGATATAACATAATAATATCATGACATAATTTGAAAGTAGGAGATTAACCCAAAGAATGGAAATTGTGTTAAGAAGTTCCCTTACATCGTGTCCGACTTGACTCGATCGTTCTTTAACCTCCTGAATTATAAAATAGAGTTAATTTATATTTACATAAGAACCTTTTTCATGTTCATTATTCCTTTTATATCACTTATTACCATGTTATGAACATTATGTAATTATTTAAGTTAATAACGGTCATTTTGTCGATCTTTGGTACTTGAGTCAAAAATAAACTTCTTATAATTACAAGTTGTTCATGTGGTGAAATATCCATTATATCCAGAATTATATTCATGATGTAGATATCATATATATAATATATATCCTTTATATACATTCATTTATAATATTACATAACATTTAGAGGTAAGAAATGAAATGCATCGTTCCTGGAGACGGTAAGCCGTACGTACGCATGAACTCTACATTCACTTCATATTTAATGGAATGAAATTACAATTATATAAAATTATACTATATTTCCAGTATAATTTAATGTATAATACCATTTACTCAATTATTTATACATCCCACATATGGCATTAATGATTCAAATCACTTGGAGGGGGTGGTAGTCCGCACTTCCTAAAATGAAAATATTGTGTTTACCCATAATGGAAACCATAATGGTATGTAATAAATGAAAAATACAGAAGATTAAGTAAAACATTAAACATATTATATATCATATATAAACATAGTGACATCTTAATGGCCACCTTTGAAGGTGTTATATGAGTTTTGACCAATCATCGTTTCGTGAGGCAGAAATTCGCTATCCACAGAAACATTATGTTCATTTACCATTAGATGTTGGTGTGTGTAAGGGTAGCTCGGATACTTCTTATAACAACATCCTAGTATATTGATGATACTGGTGTTGTTACAAAATAAATTAATAAAAAGTGTTTATGGGGTTGGAGAAGCAAAATAAAACAAAATAACATAAGAGAAGACATTACCTTAAAATCGGGTAACTCTTTTTTATTTGAGCCAAAGGCTTTCTTGGGAAGACTTATGCCCAAAGTGAGGCTTCTAACTGTATGGGGGGAAGTTGAGAGAGTATTTGGGCAGAGTTTGGCCAAGCCAAAAGGCTTTGACTGTGTGAGTAAGGTGGTAGTGGTGGGGGCCTTTTATAAGAGGAGAGAAGGGGCACCCTTGGAAAGATTGAAATGTTACTTTATTATTAAGTGATTTTTTCGGATTCTAAAGGTCCCACACTTTTATATTTCGAGTATAAGGTGATACGGGTTCGAAATATACTCATCCAATAGGTTTTTGACAAGATTAAGTCTTAGATTTTACATTATCATTTCATTTAATTTAAATCGTCAATTAATGAGGTAATCGCTGCATCATCATGATGTCATAAATAATTTAATTTATATAATGTATACAAATTATAAAAAAACTATCATGATGTAGGAAATATTTTTATCTTTCTAATGAATATTTATAGTCAAAAATTTGACTTGTATAACCCCATTTAAAAATTGTTTTAGTAAAACAACTCTTGTTTGTGATATTTTTATTTTAACATTAAATAAAAAGTTTTTAAGGTCATTTTCATAACAAAGTGGCTCCATGGGGTCCCCAAGTTGACCCATCGATTTTCATGGTCGTCCATGACTCATCCAATAGGGGTAGGGAAAGTGTAAAGGTATTTTCATATTTTTATAATATCATTTTTACCTTAAATTTCACTAATTACCTTTAATCGCGATTAAATAAACTTAAAAGTTACTATTCACCAAAAAATTATTTTAATCCCATTGAACCACATTTTAATTACTAATGAAAACCATTTATGTCAGATTTTTGAAAATCAAATCACAGAAGTGATAATGTTTCATTTAAACGAAAAATCCGTTTTTTAACAACCACTTAGTGGTTTCACTATTCATCAAAAATTAATGTTTTTCAGAACAATGCCAAAATTTCACCCTATGATATAATTGATATTACGAATTCAAAAATGATGTCTATATTATGAAATTACAAAAATATATGTTGCATTAATTAATTTTATAATTAATTCCCATTGTCACAACAAATAGAGTGTTTTTAAGAAACAATATATATCAAAAGATTGTCAATTTTTTATGTCCAATTTCAAAGTGAAATTAATTATAATGAACACCATTAGATAAAATGGTAAAAATATATTCCAATTATATTTTAAAACCAATCAATAGTATAATTTATCACTATAAATTATTTTGATTAACAAAGTTGTTTTTAAGTATTTTTCTCTATTCATAAAAAATTGGAAGTTCTCAGAATATTACAAAAAATTCAACTTAGGATTATTTCGATATTACAAATACAAAAATGAAGTCCATTTTGAAATATAAAATTTATATAATTTCAAAAAGTGGTTATTACTATTCATAACTACTACTTTCATTGATCGCGGTGTGTTAGAATCTCGAACTTGCATACAATGCAAGCCATTGCATTATTGAAAGAGAAGCATATCGTGAAAGATTGGGGTGTTAAATTATCCCCTTCTTCAATAAACTGAATCCTCGCAATTTGAAAATGTTCTTCGAAAATAAAAGGTTGAAAATAAAAAATTCCTTTGTGGAAAACCCACATCGGAAATAGGGTTAATAAAAATATAACATTAAAAGAAAGAAACAGAAGTACAAACGTCTCCCGAGATAGCCCATACTAGGATTGTATGAAAATATGGATATGGAGGAGAAACAAACCATCAAGGTCTGATGGGGAGTTGTAGAAAACATGATTAGGAGAAAGTTAACCACAAGAAAATCACAAACTTGTGATTGGTTAAACGGTCATTGAATCCCCAGTTGGAAATGTTAACCAACAACGTTGTTGTTTCAAGTTACCTTTTATAAAGTTGAGGAATTTATTTAAGAGGTTTTCTAAGAATATAAGGAAATATATTTACTTATCATGTAGGCTTTCATTCTTTAATAAATTTTTACCACGAACCCATCTTTCACTCCAAATGGTAACAGAACTAAAAAATATTCTATTTATCCTAATTGTATAAGGTTCCATATTTGACCACATACCATTTAGATTGGTAAAAATATTTTTTAATAACCAGGGACTTCCTGTAGGCTAGTGGTAGGTAATAAAGGCCTTTCGCACTATGGTTGTGGGTTCGATTCCTGCAGCTTTCTCCGATGCGACAGGTTATGCCCCACCCTGCAGATTGTCCTTTTCCTAAAACTATAGTATTATAATTTTCCAAAAATAATCTTCAGAAATGGTTTAACCTTAAAAAATACTATCCAACGATCAACTTAATCCATTCCAACCTTTATAGTTATACAAAATACCTCCGTCTAGACTTTCTCTAAAGGGTCCTTAAATTCCAAAATCAATTGTAACATTAGATTCCCTAAACAAAGTAAAGTTTCTCTTATTGGAACATACTAAAAATATGATTTCCTTCATCATATTAAAACCTTAATGATAACAACAAGTACTGTAGTACAATCCTTATATATCACATTATTCTTATAACCAGAATATAATCCTTGATTCCAAAAACACAAATATATTAATTATTCAAATTCATCTGTAGCAACAACATAAGATTTTCCTTGATCCCTTAGACTTTTTTGAGGTAAGATTTCCTATCGCTTAGGACATTCATTTGCATAATTCCCCATTTCCCTACAATTGTAGCATTAAACATTGATAGCCTCTTTCTTTCCATTGTAATCATGAGCCTGCTGACCCTTTTCTCCACATTTATAACAAAATCCCATTCTTTTAGGCAAGCACCAGGGTGATTCTTCCCACAATTATCACATAATGGAAAATCTTTCTTTCCCTTTTTCCCTTTATCTATCTCTTGTTCCACCGTTCTCTTCTTCTCTTGCTTTACATTGTTGTCATAAGACTTAGAGAATTCCTTTTCTGTCATGATAGCACACGAGACAATATCTTCGTACGATGAGAAGGATTGTGATACTAAAGCTCGACGGAGAATGGTTTTAACCCATCAAAGAAATGATCAATCTTACTTCTTGGGTTACGTATATAATCTGCAGCATACCTCGCTAACCTTGTAATTTTTGCCTCATACATTGCGACATTCTCATCCTACTTTTGTCTCAGACTCAGAAATTGTCTTTCCATATCCGCACGATGGTCTCGAGGAAAGTATCTTTATATGAAAATATCTTTGAACTCTCTCCATTCCATACTTGATACTTCTTAATCTTCCTTTGTATTTTGAATCAATGACCACCATTGATCGACATCTCCAGTGAGGCGGTAAAATGCCATGATAACCTTCTCCCTTTCGCTACTCCCCAAGGCGTGGATTATTTTCACTAAGGAGTTTATCCATTTCTCAGCTACTAATGGATTTGTACCGCCATTAAATGTTTGTGGTTGTTGCCTCATGAAGTGGTCTAACATTGATCCTCCATGTTGCGGATGAGGGTGCTTCATACGAGTAAGGTTATTATTCATAACCTGAGTGAGTTGTCCCAGTATGGTAATAAGTTGATCAGCACCAGTTGTATCTCCAGATCCACAATAATTATCTTAAGTAGGAGGGAAATCCCTACATGGAGTGCATGCATTGATACGGTTTCCATTCCTTCCACTAGGCACCATTTCTAAACAATGGCATAAACTAGATTAGTTTATGAATCAAAATACATAATTCCATACTTGTACAATACCTAACATAAATTGAACTATTTATAGATATAATCCAAAATCATTAAAATTTTTTCATTGAGTAAGTATATACTCATAACCCATCATAGTGGGTTTTAAAGAAAATGAGAATTATCCTAAGCATATCACCCGGGACTGTTGTAACCAAGAGTGCAGCAAGGCCCGTTGTCGTGCACCAGTTCCCATTCGAGTCTATCTCAAAGTGGTGTTTTCGGGTTTTACCCCTAGGTACATCTGTGCCAGAGCCGCCTCTACCTTCTCGTATCCAGACAAGGATGTATTGCTCGGAAAACTCACAAAATATCTATAATACCAAAATTCTAGGAAGTTCTTCTATACTAATCCTCAATGTCTATCTTTGGGATATGTGCTCTAATCAGAGTTTATCTAAATCTAGCTTCCAAGTTTAGTACTAAACTGCCTCTGATACCAACTGTAACGCCCCGACCCCAGCTACCTGGAGTCGGTGCGTTACTTCGTATCATGGGCATGATCACAAAAGATAAAGTCATGAATGACCGATTAGTTTAGTAGCCTTGGAAACACTAGATACATTCATAAATGTTACATTACATCATAAAGTGAAAAACTACAATAACAATGTCTCCATAGTCCACACTCATATCCTCTTCTGACTATCCGTACAGGTCATTCATAAAATCTGTCTTCACATCCTGGAAAATATTAAAACATTGAATGGGGTGAGCTCAAATTCTCAGTAAGGATAACAATATTGCGGAAGCATTCATAAATAAACATTATCATTTAAGGAAATGTATAACTAAAACAAAAGCCTTCTTAAACTTTAACATCAGCATAATATGTCAAAAATAAAATTAAATAATGCCATTTACTTACTCACATGGATATTCTACTAGTCGAATAATCACATTCAATATCAATAACAACATTCATAATGATGGAATGCATAATGCCAAACTATCATAACCACATAACCAAGGGCTCGTGCCACGACCACAAATAAGATTTTTTCAAGGCCTCGTGCCAAGACACTAATTTGTCTCATGAGACCTATCGATGCATCGAGGAGCTCTAGCGGGCTCCACCCGTCACTTATTAAGTCCAATGCATTCCTCATATGAACATGTTTAAACATATCATAAACCATAACATAATCGTATCACATAAAACATCCATAAAGGAAACATAACATTTCCACATTTCAATCACAAGATATCAATACAACACATTGATATAATAAAAACACTTTCAAATCCATTTTCAATACCAAAATTAATGAAAATTAAAACATTGTATTTATTTTTCATTAAAAAAGTTATGGCTTGTAGAGGAAGCCGAAACTCAAATAATGGTCACAGAAACAGAGAATTTGTTGTCACCGAATAAATATGGGAAAAACATTCCTTTTTTTCGTTTAGTAAAACGCTTCATATAAAAAAATTCCTTTTGAATAAACGTAATAGTCAAAGGGGTTTATACACCGTATAATGGAAATTTGTGTATAAATAAAATATGCCTCAATGAAAGGAGATTGAGACGAAGTCCTTAAAATAAATATGTTATGTGTATTCACTATAAGTACACATAATAAAATTACAAATATAAAATAGGACATAATAATATCATGACATAATTTGAAAGTAGGAGATTAACCCAAAGAATGGAAATTGGGTTAAGAAGTTCCCTTACAAATATAATTTTTTAAATAAAATAGATCTATTATGTGTATTCTCTATAATTACCCAGAAATAACTTAAAAATACAAGATATATCATAATAATATCATGACATAATTTTAAAGTAGGAGATTAACCCAAAGAATGGAAATTGGGTTAAGAAGTTCCCTGACCTCGTGTCCGACTTGACTCTATCGTTCTTTAACCTCCTGAATAATAAACTAGAGATAATTTCTATTTACTTAAGAACCTTTTTCATGTTAATTATTCCTTTTATATCACTTATTACCATGTTATGAACATTATGTAATTATTTACTTTAATAACGGTCATTTTGTCGATCTTTGGTACTTGAGTCAAAAATAAACTTCTTATAATTACAAGTTGTTCATGTGGTGAAATATCAATTATATCCAGAATTGTATTCATTATGTAGATATCATATATATCATATATATCCAGTATATACATTCATTTATAATATTACATAACATTTAGAGATAAGAAATGAAATGCACTGTTCATGGAGATGGTAAGCTGTACGTACGCATGAACACAACTTTAATTTCATATTTAATGGAATGAAATAATAATTATATAAAGTTATATTATAAATACATTATAATATAATGTATAATACCATTTAATCCATCCTTTATACATCCCACATATGGCATTAACGATTCAAATCACTTTGAGGGGGCGGTAGTCCGCACTTTCTAAAATGAAAATATCGCGTTTACCCATAATGGAAACCATAAAGGTATGAAATAAATGAAAAATACAAAAGCATAAGTACAAATTAAAAATATTATATATCATATATAAATATATCGACATATTAATGGCCCCCTTTGAAGGTGTTATATGAGTTTTGAACAATCATCGTTTCATGAGGCGGAAATTCGACATCCACAAAAACAATATGTTCTTTAACCATTAGATGTAGGTGTGTGTAAGTGTAGCTCAAATTATTCTTATTAAAACATCCTAGTATATTTAGGATACTGGTGTTGTTACAAAATAAATTAATAAAAAGAGTTTAGGGAGCTTGGAGAAGAAAAATAAAACAAAATAACATAAGAGAAGACATTACCTTAAAATCGGGTAACTCTTTTTGATTTGAGCCAAAGGCTTCCTTGGGAAGCCTTCTGCCCAAAGTGAGGCCTCTATGAGTAAGGGAGGGAATTTGAGAGAGTAATTTGGTAGAGGTTGTCTGAGCCAAAAGCCTTTGAAGGTGTGAGTAAGGTGGTATTGGTGGGGGCCTTTTATAAGAGGAGAGAAGGGGCACACTTGGAATGATTGAAATGTTACTTTATTATGATATGATTTTTCGGCTCTAAAGGTCCCGTACTTATATATTTCTAGGATAAGGTGATAAGGGTTCGAAATATACTCATCAAATTTGGTTTTGACATGTTTTAGTCTTAGATTTTACATTATCTTTTCATTTTATTTCAATTGTTAATTAATGAGGTAATCGCTGCATTATCATGGTGTCATAAATAAATTTATTTATTTAATGTCTAAAAATTATAAACAAAATATCATGATGTATGAAATCTTTTTATATTTATAATTAATATTTATAGTAAAAAATATGACTTGTATAACCCCATTTAAAAATTGTTTTAGTAAAAAAACTCTTGTTTGTGACATTTTTATTTTAACATTAAATAAAATGTTTTTAAGGTCATTTTCCTACCAAAGTGGCTCCACGGGGTCCCCAAGTTGACCCATGGATTTTATTGGTAGGCCAAGACTCATCCAATAGGGTTAGGATATGTTTAATGGTATTTTCATATTTTTATAATAGCATGTTTACCTTAAATTTCACTAATTACCTTTAATCGCGATTAATTAAACTTAAAAGTTACTATTCAACAAAAAATAATTTTAATCCCATTGAACCACATTTTAATTACTAATTACAACCATGTATGTTGGATTTTTGAAAATAAAATCACAGAAGTGGTAATGTTTCATTTAAATGAAAAAATCAGTTTTCTAACCACCACTTAGTGGTTTCACTATTCATCAAAATTTATGTTTTTCAGAACAATGCCAAAATTTCACCTTAAGCTATAATTGATATTCCGAATTCAAAAATGATGTCTATTTTAATAAATTCCAAACATATAAGTTGAATTAATTAATTTTATAATTAATTCCTATTGTCACAACAAATAGCGTGTTTTTAAGAAACAATATATATCAAAATATTGACAATTGTTTATGTCCAATTTCAAAGTGAAATTAATTATAATGAACACCATTACATAAAATGGTAAGAATATATTATAATTATACTTTAAAACCACTCAATATTATAATTTATCACTATAAATTATTTTGATTAAAAAAGTTGTTTTTATGTATTTTTCACTATTCATAGAAAATTGGAAGTTCTCAGAAAATTACAAAAAATAAAACTTTGGATAATTTCGATATTCCAAATACAAAAATAAGGTCCATTTTGAAATATAAAATTTATATTATTTCAAAAGGTGGTTATTACTATGCATAACTACTACTTTGATTAGTTGCGGTGTGTTAGAATCTCGAACTTGCATACAATGCAAGCCATTGCGTTATTGAAAGAGAAGCGTATCGTGAAAGATTGGGGTGTTAAAATGTGTATAATGGATTTCAACAATTAAGGTAATAAATTTTTTAAACATTTTTTATTCTTTAGGAAATAAATTATGATATGGACCTATATTATTTTATGAGGTGTATATACATCCCATTATACATGTTATATCTTGAACCTCATTCTATTCAGGATATTTAACATTTCTATTGATGTTATGTTTTAATGTTTCTTATGATTGAATAGATACAAGAGTGGTTAATGGTTTGATGTTATAATATCATTTTTTTCTTGGGATTTATTGTGATGGTGATTTAAATTATTAAATATTTTGACCCATCTCTCATGAAACTCATTAATCATACTCTTTTATAATTATCTAATGATAATTCATGTTTCCCTTAGTTTTCCTCTCATTATGTACACATGTTTCCTAAAAAATATTAACTAAAATCATCTTCATTACTCACATTTATTGAAAAACCATTTTTCATCTATTTCTAGGTTTTCTAAAAAATATTTCAAACATGCTCTAATGTTACTATTGGATTTTGAAAGTCATTTTTACCTTTATTATATTTTTTAAAAAAATAATTAAAAATAATCATCATATAATTTTAAAAACAAGGTCTATTTTTATTTGAACAAAAATTAGAAAGGAATATTTGTTTTAACATGTAAAAAATTTCATTTCATTATGACCAAAACATATTATAAATATTACATTATTTGTTCAAAAGGCTATCATTAAGGAAATGTATATTGAATAATTTATAAGTTTTTAAAAGGAAATTCAGATCAGAATTGATATTCTCCACACGAAATGCCTTGAATGATTTTTAAGGCTCCCTTTCTATGATTCAAGGGTAATTTTGAAACAGAAGTATTTTGAATATTTCTTATGATTTAAAATTTATTTTTAAAAAGTGGAAAGGTTATTTACATAATTAAATTTTTTGCATATATTTATATATTCCATTATTATTATTAATGGTTATTTTTATAGAGATCTATTTTCCAAATATTTAATAACTTTCATGATATTAAAAGGTAATTTTCAAATAAATGTTATTTTCCACTAGAAATGTTCCATCTTATTTTTCGTTAATAATAAATTTCTATTTATTATTTCATCCATTGATGATAATTAATATATAATGTATACATTATACAATGATAAAATCATTATTAATTATATAGATGGTTTATGTTTATCGTGAATATATGTTTATGAATCCTATTTATATATCACAAGTTATACTATGATAATTTTTTTTGAAACCCATATCTTTTCATGGGTTCTGATATTATGAATTTTTTATTAACGTGTTGCACACATATGTATTATTTTCATTTTGTGATAGGTGGTACCGATAACTCCCTCCAAGGAATTGGGTAATTGTTAATGTTCAATGATATTAGAGGGTATGCAATAAGATATCCCAATCCCAAAAAGAGGGTACCCATGAGGTTATCCCAAGCCCTAAGTAGGTACATGGGTGCTTATCCCAATACAAACATTTTATTAATATCTTGGTGGGTATGATTGAAATAAGAGTTTTAACATTTCTGTGTATTCCACAATTCCATGTCTTATGCCAATGTTGTGATCTCATGTGACTTGTGATTTTATTTCCATATAATTTTTTTCTTATGAAATACTAATATTTATTCCAAAAATCATGGTTCTGATCTTTAATATGCATGGTATGGATTTCATATGTTATGATCATGTATTGTTTATTTATATTAATTAATTATATATACTGAGAATCTATGTTCACCCTTTAATATTTTTCTTCTACCCAGGTTAGGTGGAGAGATAGTACGTTTGGTATGTATAATAAGTGTATTAGACATGATGAACTATGTGGGAGAAATTTTTGAACTCTTCAATGTTATATTTGTATCATTCTATATTTCAAAAGATAGTACAACATTATGATACTTAGGTTTGTGTTTTTGTAATGTAATGAATGATCAAATAAAATAATCAATATATATGTATAAAAATACAAATTCCTTACAACAAATATATAATGTATGTATCCTGTGAGAACACTATAGGATAGTGTAAGACATATACGTTCCTTATACATAGAATCCTAGGTTACCATGATATAACTCAACATAGGTGGGAAAATAACAATACAATTGATCATTTCATTTCATTAAAAATATATATAATTTTAAAGGAAAACACACTACCCACTCTATAATATGGAAAATTCCCTTTTCATTTACATATAAATTCATTAAACCAGATAACAGTGTAGATATCCTCTTCTATGTTTGAAAATAGAACATATTTGGGATCAAGGTCAAAGGTTTTCACTCATTGTAGGGAAATTATTTAAAATTTTCTCAATGGGTTTCATATAAAATCAAATTGATATGTAAAGTATTTTTACCCCCATTGTATAATATATATTATAATATCATGTAAATCTTGTAATTAGAATCTAAAACGTTTTTAAGGCCCCACCTCCATGGAGCATTGACAGGTTCTTGAACTAGTGGTCACTACGGTACCCCATGCATACTTCCCCGAATGCCAGATGTTATTGACTAGATCAATAGGTATAAGGTTGTATAGTGGGGACTATACCGATATGTCAAAGTAATTTAATAGTGAAGATAATTCCATAGAGATACAAAATCTATATAATTTAGTAAATATATTGATGTTTAGGAATGTGATGACTAATAATCAATACCTATCAAATAATAGATGGGTTATGGAAAATAAATATTAGTGGAGATATAAATTAGCAACAGACTAAATATGATATCTTAATTACCAAAAGATAAAAGGATCTATAGGGAACTAATTGAAATTGGGTCCTAACCCAACCTCAAATCCCATGCTTTTCTATGTAATAAAGATACTATCAATATCAGGTGCTTTCCCAAAACTATACCTATAATGAAATGGTGATAGATGCTCTAGTACCGCATTGTCCTTGTAGCACAAGAATGGGGTGATAATAACTTAGTATTCCACCACCAATGGTTTCCCAATAATAATTATTCGATCATAATGTGCATGGTGAAGTGTAATAAACAAAAAATTATACACATTACTAATATATCAATTTCAATACAATGTCTAGTATAAAAGTTATTGATCTATGAGCAATATCGTGTCACCCATTGTATGTTAATTACCATATTTAGTCTAATATAGTGAGTCTATAGTCATGGTATTCATCATTTTTTGACTATTTTTAAGCTGGGAAACGAGGAAACTATTCTCAAAATAGACCATCAGAATTCAAATGACCCAACTATGCATTCCTTCTCAATAAAACCCATAAGGAATCCAGGGGTTACTAATTGTTATTACACTATTTCAATCCACTAGTTTGAAATAAAAGAACCATTATTGAAATTATGAAAAAATATGTATTGTAATATATGGAATACACTCAAGGCATCCCACACATTGAAATCAAGCTGAATCCAAGGATCTCATCCCATCCCATTCATCCTGGGTAAACAAAAATAAATTGAGACCTTAATCTATTATATTATATAAATAATACCATACCCCAAACCGTGGGGGGTAATCCCAAGAAATTTTCAATATATGATAAAATTAAAATTCAATGGATTACTCATGGAATTTCACAACATCGACCAAAAATGAATCTGAGGGTTTTATGAGACCCCAGTATTCATACGGGTGTCATATTGGAATAAAATGATTTATCACATACTTCCACACCAATCAAGTAGATATTTAGTCAATGGAGTCACTCCAAGTAATTCCAATAAAATCATTTATAATAAAGAAACTAATAGAAATCTAACATTTATTTCAATATTTAATTATTTTGGAAACAATGTCACATAGTTCCCATTTAGGAATTTTTCATCAAGGCCGTATGAGTTCACACAAAATCAGTGAATTACAATACTATAAAAATTTATTTTTACAAAATTTATAACTTTTATTGTAATGTTAAATAGGGTGTCATTCAAGATATATAATGGAAAAAACCTCATAGGTTTCTTACCAATAGTATAATTATCCGGCAATAACATTTAAAAATTAACTTATAAGCATGTTACCTATATATGGTCCCCATCTTGACCTAGTATACAAATTTTTTAATAAAATATAACCAGGAATTATATATTCCACATTTCATTGTAAAATTACAATTCATGATTAAAACCATTCCAAGGTTATTGATGGTTGTGAAATTCAATTTTACACTCACTGATCTAAAACATGATATACATTTTTACTATTCAAAATAACCTACCCACATAATAATAAACAAAAAAAGTATCCCATACACCCCCATTATCTTCTTTAGAATATATACTAATCCATTTGGACAATCATTAATGTCATGTGCTATGTAGAGTGTCCAATTATACACCAATCTTAATATGTCAATTAAATATTTAAATATGATTTTGTTTCTAGTGATAATTTATAATGGTTGGCTAAGATTAATTGTTTCTCCATCACCTCATATGGTCATTACCACACACATAAAATTTATTTGAAATATTAATAGTAACTATGGGATAATTTGAAGGGCCACATACCACATTTATTATGATTTACATTTTAACTCTTAGCCTGACAACCCCTACATGAGAACATCCATGTCCAATATTTAACAACCAAACCATCAACAACCCAATATCAAACACTAAAAATAAAATATAAATAGTCATACTAAAAATAAAACTAAATACAAATTCAAAATTCATTAAATATTTTAACCCCCTACAGATAATCATTCATCTAATAATATGATCGTATTGAACCAAAAAAGTGATCGTCGATCCTTTAATGTCTGGTTATAATGTCTTCGAACACACTCGAGTCAAATATATATCTATCAAAACCAAATAAAAATAATACAGTATAATTTAGTAGTTAAAAACCAAATAGAAACTCCCTGTTCCACAATGCGATACTGAAATGACAAGCGACGACATGGAGAAATTGTGTTGATATTTTGTTTTTCTATGTTATATGGAATACCTATTATATAATGATGATTTCACTATAAATAATTGGAATATTCTCTCAAATCTATAACCAGGTGAACCATAATTAAAATAGAGAGTTGGAGGAGTAGAAGGGAGATCAAATGAAGGCGAATTTATTAAGAATTTAGATAGAAGGAATCCCAACCCCACACAACCTTTAGGGATAATTAATGGAAAAGGGGGAGATCCCATGACTACAAAAGCCAAAAATGATGGGGGTGAGGGGGTTACCACCAACAAACCCAAGGGGGATATGTGAAATACTTCCTACTAAAAACCCCATCATTTAGCTAGTGCACCCCTACATATTGGTGGTATCTGAATATATCCCCATCCCCTAGGGATAAATCTAAAATTGTACCACTACATATGAGTTCTAATTGACCCTTAAAATTAGTCCCAACAATCATTAAAGGGATCTAAGCCTTATGTATGCTAATCCAAAAAATTATTCATTAAAGGACCAATTCAGTACACAAAAATTCAAACTTCTCATAGAAATCCAAATATGTCTGTATACACATGGAGTTACAAACTATCCACTATAAGACATCTGATCCTATTGAAGTCTTAGTGAGTTTACAAGGGATTTTCTATCCATCATCAGTAATCAGTTTCAATCAATAGCTTCATTCCAATAATGAATTCTAATCACACAAGTAGAACATAACATGAATTCTGAATTCATAATCAACAAATTAAAATTCATACATGAATTCATCACCAAAATAATCTGATGAGTCTATTTCATACCTGTCCTCCCCATCAGAACTGATGATTCATATTATTACTTTATACCCATGTGATTGTTTTTCCTACATTGAGACTGATATAATGTGGAAAACATCATGATACATCACCTTATTCAAGAGGAATTTTTAATCAGAAAAAACATAGTGATCTTGAGATTCCCATCGACGAGGTTCTCAATTATCCTCACCCAAATGATTTAGAAATCTATGTAAAATTATCAATACATTAAAAATGAATCATAAATATAGACATTTACCTTTAAATTCCCAAACCAACATTCAAAGGCAACACATCATAAACTAATGATGTAGCCATTGTAATTTATGGCCCACCAAAGCCTATTACATTAACAAAAATATGTGAGACATCCTACAACCGTCTTGTAAAATAAATTTTTTTCCAATCAATAGACACAACATTAAACATCACATTCATGATTATGTAAAACCTCGAGGGAATCCAATGGTCATCCAAACACTCTTACTAAATTCCAGTCTCAACATTCAGTTAAATTCACATGGTAGATCATCAAATGTCCATTTCCCCTAATTTACCATACCACTAGCACCAATGCATCACTAATACAATCTATGATAAGATCACCTATAGAAATCCTAGGTCCAACAGTAATGGCCAAACCTATAATAACACCACCTCCGAGTGTAAATCCAACACCTATTGGGGAAAACACTAAATTCGAACTCATTTATCCATCAGCTTCAGAATACCTCAAATATCATGGAATTACCAATCTGGCACACCCAAATTCCCCCTTTCACTAGTATTTTGTCACCAAAAATGATATCCCACCCCCACCATAGGATCATTTGTTTCATTGAATCATTGAACCATATATGATATTTATAGACCACGATCCATCCATCATAACACATGATGGATAGATGGAGCTAATATTGGTCACCCACAAGAGCCACAAAAAATGGTAAAATAATCACCACTCTTAACTTATGAGATTTTTTATGAGGTCATTCACTAAAAAATCCATCAAAAAAATCATAAAAAATAATGGTCACACAAATAATGAGTGATATTGTATTCAATGACAATTTAATATTAATTTTTTTCTTCTATATATCATACCTAGATAGGCCTTATTATCACCTCATGTTTGTCTCTCCTCTAAAATTCATGCTTCCATATCGGTCACTTAGACCACTGATGCTTCCATCAAGTAACATTCCATATCAACCAAGACACAACACACGATCCATCCAAATTGACGTTTCCACCACTGGAATGTCATAACTGAAAATCAGGATCCTCAATTAAATATGAACATATGAATTTCATCACCTTGCGTTGGTCCTCATCCTATATAAACAATTTTTTCCATTTAGAGAATCAATGGAATCAGATTACGTACAACAAAAACAATAATCATCATGACAAAACGCATCCCCAATTTTTTAATACCTCTATGATTCCATCAAATCTAAATAGTTTCATACACCACCACAACACAAATAGAAGAAAAAAATATCAAATCTAGTGGTCCATGTGTCAAGAACTGAATCGATTGCCACCAAAAATGGCACCAAACCCAGCCCATGACAAGGCCCAAAAGGCGTTCCCGATCCCCACGGGCTGGCACAAGTGCCCGGGTATCATAAAATGAAAATTGGGAACGATTTACCCGAGTTTATAAACATAAAACAACAATGAATCCAATGAAACAAATCTGGATTTTTCAAACTAATCAATCTTTTACAAAAATTCAGAACTTAATTTCATAGCTTAAAACAACTCAAAATTTCTATACCAATGGTACAAAACCAAATAAGGACAGCCCAAGAACCCTCATGGCAAGGGTCACCGCCCTCAAGCCACCTCCACAAGACTTCACCACCAAGGACCTGCTAGAATCCCGAACCACTGGAAACAAAAAACTGTACCCAACCTGCGACAAGAAAAATAACCAAGTCTACTTACACCCAAGGGTGTAAGTAGGGTGTGATCCAATTCCCAATAGGATACCACCACTAAGAGATTCCATGTGATAAACATTTAAAGATGAAAATCATGCATTTTTTCAAAAACATGAAAAGCTAGTTACAAATTCTAAAATATGAAACTTTGAATAAAAACAGTTTTCAAGTGGGCTATCATTAAGAATCAACACTTTTATAAATAATTTCAACGCTAGTGAATTTTCCAGCCAACTATACCATATGCCGACGGTAAGTACAATGTAAATAATGAGCACAAGAAATAGGAAATAACCCCTAGGCACTAGCTAGCTGTGGGTCCCAGGTACCTCGTATCTCGGTGAGAGTAACCATCACAAATATCCATTCTCATGCACGAGCCACTAGTAGGGAACATACCCATAACCTAGTGGTCCCCAGTCATCATCATCATCGTTTATTTAGAGTTGTAATTGTCAATCTTGCTAAGGGAAACCGAGGCCAAACTCCACGGATTCACTAGCATACTAGTACACGTCCACCCACCTAGATACCCAGGTTTTCCCCTTGTTCTCAAACAAGTTCAACAAGTCAATAAATATAAATTGAACATGAAAATTTCATTTCCACATCACAAATTCACCAAACAGCCCATATGTATACAACACAAGTCACAAAAATCCATTTTTCATTCAAAATGATTTTGAAATCTGAATCACACAAAAATAGTCCACAACACATTTCACATTTCTTCAACACTTCCACAAAACCATTAAACACTTTTATAAAACAATTATAAGATATTTAAACTCATATAACATCCCACACACATGGAAAATAAAACTTCTTTCATAATCAAAAATTCCATCTTTCACATCACACTCACACAAAACACTCCACATCACTTTCACATCACTTTCACTCCTCAATATCTCCTTCAAACAATTTAATAAACTATTTACAAGATGATACATATCACATAACATCCTTTTTCACAAATGAAATGGACATTTTAAAAATATACTCCTACCAAAATAGTTTACTGATATAGTTTCACCTTTTACACAACCCAATTAACCATTCAAAACATTCATAAAACAATTATAAAGAGTATACCCAAACATTGCACATAAAATCCATTTCAAAAACCTCTTTTTAATCCAAAAGCACACCAAGACCCTACCAAAACAGAATTTGCAGCCCAATCAACTTGTAATAATCCAATTTCAAATGTTATATAATCACCTTGAATAATATCACAAAAGATACCCATGAGAACACACAAATCCATAAAACACATTCAAGGCATATAACAAGGTTATACAAATAAAACCATTCAAATACACCCCCTTTTTAGGCCCACATGGAACTATATCATTACCCAAACATAATTGGAAGCTCCTTTCAATAACTAATAAATCTCTTCCACATTTTACAAAACTACCACAAGAGATAACACATGAAATACAATTGAAAAATACACACTTCAAGCAAAAAATGTAACTTTAAAAACTAATGCTTTACTATTGCTACCAAAAATGGTTTTCTCATAATACACAGCACATAAGGAACATGTAAAATTATTTAATCAAGCAGACTAACTCATCATTAAATGGTTACCCATGGAATCACCTACCGAATGTGTCGAAACCCTCAAATATTGGGGCGAAACATCAACTGCACGACTGCCGCACCTCAAGGAAGTTAAGAGAAACCTAAATCTTCAATATTTCACCCCAAATACAGTAATTTAGAAACTAGGCACGAACCCTAACTTCTGGAATTTTTATAATTCAAGAATTAGGGAAGAAACCCTAAGTAATTTGAAAGAAGAAAGAAATAGACTCACCTACTTGACGTATCCTGAATTTATCACTCCAAAAACAATAGTTTCTGAAATTGAAAGCATCTGAAATTCATGGATAGTTTGAACACGATTTATGATGTAATTTAGGAACTAGAATGGAGGGAAATGAATATGAATTGAGAGATTTAAGATGGGATGGAGTTACCTCTATGATTCTGGCCGATTTGACACACCCTATGAATATCAGCCCTAATTCGCGATTTCAAAGAGCTCCAATGAGGGGGGAAAGGAAGTGGGAGCGGGCCTGGGTTTCTTATGGTCGAGGGGGAGGTGGAATCACTGAAAAAACGCAAAGAGTGAAGGATATATAAAACAATAAAACATTATTTTAAATGCAGGAAATGGGCCTTCACGCAGGCCCCATATCTTAAATAAAAACCCATATCCACCATGATTATGGATTTATAAAGGCTCCAAATTTATATTTTGGTGTTAATAGGTCATAGGATAGCATTTAGGAATTGTAATTAGGGAACAATATTAAATATTAAATAGTTATAAAGGAAATAAAATTTATTTTTAAATTTGGAATTGGGCTCACGGTTTGGCCCAATTCATTAAAACTCATCTATTTCTCCATAAAACCTTTGGAAACCATCCAAAACAAAGAATTAAAGGAAAATAAATGAAATTTAACTTCAAAATAAGTCATTTATGTGACAATTATTCCCACCATGAAAACGTTCTGTCCCCGGAAAGCTATAGAAAGGACAAATACGAAACCCAAACCCAACTGATAATCCAAGATGTACTCCCTTTGCAGGTTTCGCCCCCAAAGGACAAAACACCTCCATTGATCAATTAAGGAAGGAATACTTCACAGAAAAATAATACAACACTTTCCTGAAACAATCAATCACATTTAGGATTTATCCCAAAGGAAAACTCCTCAAACACTATCCCAACAAGACTCAACTAATTCACTCAAATGAACAACAACATCGAACAAGGTTACACATACCTTACTATAACTAAACCATTGGGCACTCTACAATCTCAATGGTTACCCAAGGAAGATTTGGGTATCTTGATAGATCCAAATAATACTACCTACCACCAATAATTGACCATGGATATGTCTATGTTATTGTTACGGGGGAAAAAATAGGCTCCCCACCATATGAAACAACAATCTTAATCGACCAACATGGGCCGGTATAGAAAGACCCAAAAATATAAAGTGTTGGGATGACCACATGGTTATTCTACACGGTTTGGGAAACCATGAACTAACAGTGGAGATTCTTCTATCTACATGGTTTTTTGGGGGCATTGTAACTACTAACCATGTGAAAACCGTGTGGTCAACCTGTCTAGCCAAACTTCATACCTTTATCTAAAGACTCAATGGAAACCAAAGGGGGGGGAATAACATTGGGAGATGACATGGGTACAAGGCCCTCCACCTATTTACACCGAACATGAATAGTAGAATAAATATGATGATAACATAGGTTTAAACTCTTCTTATCTTTCATATTGAGGATAAGACTTTGCACAAGGGTTTAAATGACACTGGGGTTTCCCCTGACTACGTGCTAGCTTCTCTCTGGAACCTATGGCTAGAGCTCAAAATATTAAAGCATCTTCGGCCTCGCAGTTAGGCTTTGGAAACCACCTGAATGAGAATTCTTCTTTTGTTACAAACAACAACTACACCGCAATCCCTGATAAGTTTTTCCAAGCATAACACATTCCAAACTCACTTTACCCTAACTCGATATTTCACTGAAACAAGGGATTAGAAGATGTACACACATCACACCTTGTTTGTTCGGGTGAGAAACAATAGAAGTAAAGAACACTTATACTCACCTTCCTCTAAAATGGAATATTTTTTTATGTTTTTTTCAAGGGATACATTCGCCCCACATAATAGAGACTCTCAGATGATTGCCCAACTTTCAACTTTACAGTCAATCGAGCACATGACATCACAAGGAATCACTGAACATGACCATTGCGACTGATATAAATAATGAATAGAAAGGGAACTTGTACAACATCCCCAAACAACACACAATTTTAGAAAGTGTCCATAATATCCTCTCATGACCAAATTTCCCACACTAGTAGTTTAACATGAACTCCTTCTTCGAAGAGACTATGAAGGACCGAGGGTTCCTCTTAGACACTATCAAAATACTAATCCATGCTAACAACCCTAGAACACTTCCACCTTCGAAAAAATTAGGAAACTTAAAAGGCTAAGGTCACTTTCAACCATCCATAATCAATATCCCACTACAAGAGGATACACAAAACCAATAAAGGAAAGGGTGTATACTCAATCTAAAAAGATCTAGAAATAGATTCCGTATATTGATCAACTGGAGGATTTTCCAATGGAGAAACAATCTGGGTTGCACTTCAGTTATGAATTAACCTTTAATGGGGGTGTACCTTATCCAATGAGAGAACCCAAGGACCCAGCCAATCTGGTCCATTGGTCAAAACAAGCCATAAAACAGCTCCAAACACATGAAGAGAACCACCGTAAAAGTATCCCAAATCATTTTTCAAAAGAGACCACTAAATTTCCCTACAACATAGCTTACCAACCAAACACAAACCCAAAAACACAATTCAAACAGAAGGGGTTCTTGGAATCAAAAAATCCCACAACATCAACATTTTCAAAAACCCATAATACAAACCATACAAAAATATTCATCAGGACATCATGTTTTTCTTTAAAAGTAATTATTTGAGAACAAATAGTTTAGCTGTAAGCGTATCCACCAATGGTACCCCATGCGCCTCACACATGCATGTTTTTGTGCCACACCATACACCCTCCTCATATCTGTCCCGTCACTCATCCAGTCATGCCATCAACCATCCATCATCCCATATAACCCCATGCATGTGGTCACTAATGGAAATACCAAAGGTTATAACAAAAATTCATTCCACTTTTCAAAACCAAAACGGTCAACCAGCACATCCTTTTTTATCATAACTGCTAACCACGAGATCAAAATCCCAACTCACATCTTACAAAAATTATCAGAAAGTCAAAACCATTTAGAAAATAACTCACTTTCAAGATATTCACATCAATTTCAAAACATTTAATCCCATTAAAACACACACTGATTGTTTAGAAAACTTTATTGGAAACACTTTTTCAAAACCAACTTCAATATAGTTTTTTCATTCAAAGAGGTGTAAGCGCACAATTTTACATTTCAAAAAATTTCTAAAAATTCAGTTCCGCCATTTCATAAACCAAACCATTCCCTCTTTATTTGAAAATCATTTCACAAAAACTATACACTTCTTAAAACCAAAGTGCCATGATTTCAAAACCTAAGCACAAAACAGTGCGAGAGGAAACTAGTTTCAGTGGGTTACTTGAAAATATGGTTGGCAGCCATATTACAATCACTTCACTGTCACAGAGAGTGTTCTAGGGAATATCCTTGGCTCCACATGGCTTACTAGGCCCTGCGAGCTCACTAGGACCATTAACCCAACTCTCTTTTCATTTCCCTTAATCATCATCGAACCAAGAAAACCGAATGACTTAGATAATTCCCGACATCTCTAGGAAACATGAATCCCATTATGAGGTGTGGTGATCAGGAACACTACCCATAACTAGAATTACATGTCCCAACAATCCTAACTCCAGACTATCCTGACTCTTCCCCAAATAACATGACCCAAAGAGTTATCCTGAACCTCCTTTGATACCATTTTGTCACGAACTGAATTGATAGCCACCATAAATGGCACCAAACCCAGCCCGTGACAAGGCCCTAAGGGCGTTCCCGATCCCCACGTGCTGGCACAAGTTCCCGGGTATCATAAAATGAAAATTGGGAATGCTTTACCCGAGTTTATAAACATAAAACAACAAAAGAATCCAATGAAACAAATCTGGATTTTTCAAACCAAACTATCTTTTACAAAAAATCAGAACTGAATTACATAGCTTAAAACAAATCAAAATTTCTATACCAAAGTTACAAAACCAAATAAGGACAGCCCAAGAACCCTCATGGCAAGGGGAAACGCCCTCAAGCCACCTCTACAAGACTTCACCACGAAGGACCAACTAGAAACCCGAACCACTGGAACAAAAAACTGTACCCAACCTACGACAACAAAAATAACCAAGTCTACTGACACCCAAGTGTGTAAGTAGGGTGTGAGACAATTCCCAGTAGGATACCACCACTAAGATATTCCATTTGATAAACATTTAAAGACTAAAATCATGCATGTATTAAAAAACATGAAAAGCTAGTTACAATTCCTAAAAGATGAAACAATGAATAAAAACTATTTTCATGTGGGATATCATTAAGAATCAACACTTTTAAAAGTAATGTCAACACTAGTGAATTTTCCAGACAACTATACCGTATGCCAACGATAAGTACAATGTAAATAATGAGCACAAGAAATAGGAAATAACCCCTAGGCACTAACTAGCTGTGGGTCCCAGGTACCTCGTATCTTGGTGAGAGTAACGATCACAAATATCCATTCTCGTGCACGAGCCACTAGTAGGGAACATACCCATAACCTAGCGGTCCCCAATCATCATCATCATAGTTTAGTTAGAATTGTATGTGTCAATCTTGCTAAGTGAAACTGAGGCCAAACCCCACAGATTCACTAGCATACTAGTACACGTCCACCCACCTAGATACCCATGTTTTCCTCTTTTGCTGAAACAAGTTCAACAAGTCAAGAAATATAAATTGAACATGAAAATATCATTTCCACATCACAAATTCACCAAAAAACTCATATGTATACCACACAATTCAAAAAAATCCATTTTTCATTCAAAATTATTTTGAAATCCGAATCACACCAAAATTGCCCACAACACATTTCACATTTCTTCAACACTACCACAAAATAATTAAAAAAATTTATAAAACAATTATAAGATATTTAAACTCATATAACAGCCCACACACATGGAAAATAACACTTCTTTCATAATCAAAAATTCAATTTTTCACATCACACTCACACAAAACACTCCACATCACTTTCACATCACTTTCACTCCTCAATATCTCCTTCAAACAATTTAATAAAATATTTCCAAGATGATACATATCACATAACTGCCTTTTCACAAATGAAATGGACCTTTTAAAAATATACTCCTACAAAAGCAGTTTCCTGATATAGTTTCACCTATTACACAACCCAATAAACAATTCAAAACATTCATAAAACAATTATAAAGAGTATACCCAAACTTTGCACATAAAATCCATTTCAAAAACCTCTTTTTAAGCCAAAAGCACACCAAGACCCTACCAAAACATATTTGGCAGCCCAATCAACATGTAATAATCCACTTTGAAATGTTATATAATCACCTTGAATAATATCACAAAAGATACCCATGAGAACACCCAAATCCATAAATCACTTTCAAGGAGTATAACAAGGTTATACAAATAAAACCATTCAAATACACCCCCTTTTTAGGCCCACATGGATCTATATCATTACCCAACCATAATTGGCAGCCCCTTTCGACAACTAATAAATCACTTCCACATTTTACAAAACTACCACAAGAGATAACACATGAAATACATTTGAAAAATACACACTTCAAGACAAAATGTAATGTTAAAAACAAATGCATTACTATTGCTACCAAAAAGGGTTTTCTCATAATTCACAGCACATAATGAACATGTAAAATTATTTAATCAACCAAACTAACTCATCATTAAATGGTTACCCAGGGAATAACCTACTGAATGTGTCGAAACCCTTAAATATCGGGGTGAAACATCAACCGTACGACCGTCGCACCTCAAGGAAGTTAAAAGAATCCTAAAACCACAATATTTCACCCAAAATATAGTAGTTTGGATCCTAGGCATGAACCCTAAATTTTGGTATTTTTATAATTCAAGAATTAGGGAAGAAAACCTAAGCAATTTGAAGAGGAAAGAAATAGACACACCTACTTGAAGTATCCTGAATTAATCACTCCAAAAACAATAGTTTCTGAAATTGAAAATAGCCGAAATTCATGGATTGTTTGAAAAAGATTTATTAGGTAATTTAGGAACTATAATGGAGGGAAAAGAGTAATAATTGAGAGAGTTAAGAAGGGATGAATTTACCTCTTCAATTCTGGACAATTTGAGACACCCTATGAAGATCAACCGTACTTCGCGATTTCAAAGAGCTCCAAGGAGGGGGGGAAAGGAAATGGGAGCGGGCTTGGGTTTCATAGGGTCTAGGGGGAGGTGGAATCACCAAAAAAACGAAAATAGTGAAGGAGATATAAAACAATACAAAATTATTTTTAATGCAGGAAATGGGCCTTCGGGCAGGCCCAATATCTTAAATAAAAACCCATATCCGCCATCATTATTGATTTATAAAGTCTCCAAATTTATATTTTGGTGTTACTAGGTCAGAGGAGACCATTTAAGAATTAGAATTAGGAAAAAATATTAAAAAATTAAAAAGTTATAAATGAAACAGAATTTATTTTTAAATATGGAATTGGGCTCGCGGTTTGGCCCAATTCATTAAAACTCGTCTATTTCTCCATAAAACCTTTGGAAACCATACAAGACAAAGAATGAATGGAAAATAAATGATATTTAACTTCAAAATAAGTCATTTATGTGACACCATGTCTCTATAAAACTCAAACAATGCATTAATTCCACATATTGTTCCTCTCTCACTTGCATGTCATGCAATGTTGATATCTCCCTTAGTGGTTCTCAAAACTAGTGTTATCTCACCATGATTAACTAATCATATTACAAGATGAACACTTATAATTTTTCTTATTGTAGTAATAGGTATCAATTACACACTCATAGTTTCCTAACCACATATCCTAATACAATAGTGTCAGGAAGATAATTAGTCTTACCTTCAAAAATCATATATGCCCCTAAAGTACCACAGAATTCCCCAGGATTCAAACTAGTTCTTTCCAAAAAATTTTGATTTTTTGATTCCTCTCATGATATTGTTTATAAATACCTAGAATGTAGAGACCCAAACATGACGTGCATGGAAATTACATCACATTTTTAGAATACCTAATACATTAAAAATAGACATCCAAGGACCGTAATAGTTTAGTGTCTTTGGAAACTTGAATCACAATCTTCTAATCATGGTGAAATATCTTCAACATCTCCCATAATGATCTTTACCTTCTGTTTTATTACCTAAAACCTTTCATTATATCCTGGGGAAGGGAAAAAATAAAATGGGTGATCTCAAATGCTCATTAAGGGTATGCATGAAGAAAATAATCATGATACGTTTGAACTTAAAAACATGAACATAATGTTTAAACATTAAAATCTTTAGTTGTGAAATAAATATTGGTAGTATGTTAGGCATAGATCATAAAGGAACATTAATCATGATAAAATATCTTGTCAATAAAACATGTAATTATGGAAAACCATTAATCACATGATATGATTTCCATAGTAGCCAATGCATTTCTTCCAAGACCATAATAGTGGACAATGTCCCTTACTAAACCGAGTTTACATGTCGTTCCAGCCCTGTATTACTAAACCAAATTTACTTGTCATTCCATCCAAGTATATCTCATGATATATAAATCTTTACCCAATGCATTGGAGGGAGATATATGTACCAGCCATCTCATAATGAAACAATTCTTATGTGTTCCATAAAATCATAAATCATACATCATAGCATAACCCATAAAATAAAAATAGGATTCTTAAACATCAGGTCATCAAAACATAATCCATATAAGATAAAATGACAACATAAAAATAATTCCATCATAAAATTATCAAGTCAATGTAATAATAGGGTTTTAAAATATCCCTATATTATCTTAGATGGAAAATAATTTTGATAAATCACTTGAACTCGATTCTTGAGGAAAATATTTTTTCTACATCAAAAACAATTTTCCATTCTCAACTTGTCATACAATTTTAAACTAATAGAATATAATTAAAAATAAACTTGAAAACATTTAAAGGAAGCTTCATGGAAATAATTTTCTATGAAATCATAAAAATCTATTCATGCCGTAAAAGTAAAAAAATCATTCTTCTCGTACTTTGGGCAGAAAGTAAAACGTTTCTCGTACTAAAACATGTAAAAATATTCCTTTCATATATTTTACTAAAAATTCACCAATAGGTAAAATAGGATTTAAAAAATTTTATGAGTATAGAAATAATATTACATTTTGAGGAAACATGTATGTGGATGGTAAATATGCCCCAGTAATATTGAAGTATAAACAATCTCAGATAAAAATAAGATTTCGAGATTTTCCCTTACCTTATTTACAATTTAATTTGTATGTGTTCGAGACTAACATATAGTTGGTTTAAACATATTATTAACCAGTAAAATAACCATAATAATATTTATGATATCAAATATGATAAAATTATGACTATATATTACCCGTTCATTTGACAATTCCATGTTAAAGCAACATTTTGGGTAAAACCGTTTAATTTATCATATGTGTATGGAGTTTTTATTCATTATATTATTACTTATAACCAGATTACTAAATTACATAATTTAATAAATTATTTATATATTATATACATTCAGAATATAAATATAAATTATAGATCAATAAATATAATGAAATACACCGTTCATGGAGACGGTAGGCTGTACGTACGCATGAACGTTGTTTTTTTAATTCTTTATTAAATTTAATCGAAGTGAATAGCATATAAATAAATCCAGTATCATTATTATGTCACATTTTACATGATTATTTATTATATATACTTTATAGTCATTCTTGAATGGTTAACAAAGAGAATGGATCTCATTGCATCGTGGAGACGGTAATCCGTACGTATGCACGAGTGATGATATCGTTCTCATAACTATTGAATAGAATTGAAGTGGATTATAGAATATCTCAGAATTATTATCATGTTATAAAAATCATATATAGTTATTCTTTACACCATTATACACATCCAAGTATGGTGGTGGTGGAAAACAGATTACACCATGACGTGGAGATGGTATTTCGTACGTACGCACGCGTAGTGATTTCATTTTCAGTAGGCTGGATATATGGTGAAATTGGGTTGTTTTAAATTTATAATAACATATCAGTATATGATATATAATGTTGTTATTACTTTATAATGAAACAAATAACGAATAGGAAGTAGAAGATGAAATAAATTTTAATGAATCAGTAAAGCATATTACCTTTTCTTCAACGCGCCTCTTCTAAACCTCATCGTAGGGAAAACAATTTGGCTTTTAAAGATTACAAGGTCCTATAGTATGTTTCTAGGGATGTTTAGAAGAGAAATTTTCAGGGTATTTCAAAGCATGATGGCTCAAAATGGTGTGAGGAGTAGAGGGAAGAGCTTCCTTTTTATAAGAGAGGAGAGGGGAACTTTTGAAAACCTCTAAAATAATAATTTATAATAAACACAAACCCATATTAAAAACCTCCAAAAATTTCTCCAATAAGAATTTTAGATGATATAGGTTTGTAATAGCATTATCCTATATGATTTATACATATTGGTAATTTATTTTAAACCGTATCAATATGATTTAACCTTATTTAATCTATTTAAATTTATTTGTGGTAATAACATTCTAAATTTTTAAATTGTTATAAATAACTAATTATGTGTTTTGAATTGTCCATAATTGGATACATTAAAACATTTTAGACCATATAAATTTCAATTTATAATTTTTAAATATTTTTGGCATTTTTAAAAAATTTTATAATATGTTATTTTTATAAAATAACATTACTGTCAATTATGACAGAGTTCATTTATTTGAATTTAAACAAAACCCACACAGAGGATATATTCGAAAAAAATATTAAATAGACTCCTAAAATGTCATATTAATCTATAAAAATTGTGGAAAAAATTAATTAGTTCATATAATATTTATTATAATAATTTTAAAACAATTTATTTGATATTTTAATCAATAAAATAATTACTACATCACTATTCTGTCATCATTAATGATAATTATTTAATCCCTAAAAATTATAAATATATTTTCATGATGTATATAATTTTATTATATTTTGGTAGACTATTTATATTATATGTTTTATGAGGTTTATCACAAAATTTAAATTATTACACATATAAGATATAAGAGACTGACAAGTTGTCACTTTCTTCGGATGAAATAATAATTATATCATTTTCATTTTCAAAAGTCCATGAAATGAATCTATTATGACACTTACATGATATGGGTCGAATTTTATACATCCAATAGAATCTTGGAATGTGTTAGGGTAATTTTATAATCTTATTTTTCCACTTAATTACATAATTTACCTTTAAATATAATAATTAAAATTTACCGTAGTTTCTATTAATAATGTCTAAAAACAGTAGCCTATTAGAATAATATGGAACTAATGATTTTAAAAATGGATTCCATTTTTCCAAATTCAAAACACAGAAGTGGCAGTATTTAATTTTAAATTAATCCCACTGTTGAGAAAACGGGTTGTAAATGTTAAAACTTAGCAAAAGATTGAAATGTTTTTATCTATTAATTCTTGGTAACATTAATTCTAATGACTTAAATTATATCAAATGTTAAAAATATATTCTATTTATAATTTAAAACTATTGAATATTATAATTTAACCATATAAATTATCTCGATGAAAAAAGATATTTTTAATTAATATTTTGCGTATTTTTACTATTCATCAAAATATGAATGTTAACAGAAAAATATTAAAAAATTATCCAAAGTTATTTTTTATATCCTTAATGAAATTAATATTTTTATTTCATCAAATTGAACTTATAAACATGTCAAAAACAAGATTAAATGTGGGTTTACCATCAAATGTGCAAAACCTGCATTTTTTAAGAAATAGTTATTTTACCCTGTAAATTTATTTTTTTCTCATACCATGTTATATAAACTATGTAAGATGAATTATAATGTCATAAATTAAAAATGTAGTTCATATTATTCATAACTTCTAGTTCATAATAATATTATAACAACATTTCATTGTTCAGTGATACTCAATATTGCGTACAACACACACAATCGAGGAAGGTCACTATTGCGTGTAATGCAATCTAAGTTAGGGTTGCGTGTACTGAAATCTTCCATTTGTGTTTCATATAAAATAATCAAACAATAGTTCATTTATACATTTATCAAAATCTATACTTTGTGTTGTGTATAGCATATGATAATTTTGGTGTAGCGTACAACATAAGAAATAAATGAAATTAAAATTAGTATTTCTCATAAAATATCTGAGTGTTACATTCTACCCCCCTTAAAAAGAATTTCACCTTTAAAATTTATCAGGGTTATAAATAACATACTACTTGAAATGTTCATTCATAGAAACCCACATCGTAAAAAAGAATACTAAACCTAAATTTTATAAAGGAAAGATAGAAACATAATGGTCAACCAATGTAACTCGGCATTGGGATTCCACATAGGGGAATATAGGTGAAAATATCGATATGGAAGAGAAATATAACCATCATGTTTGGATGAAGAGTGGTAGAAAACATGGCTATAAAAAATCTATCAATCACAAAGCCATAAATTTGTAATGACTTAAGTTACCATCTGATTCAACATATATGAGGGCACTAGGAAAAAATTTGTGGTATTCAAGATCATTTCCCTAATGTTGAAGAATTTATGAATTAAAAGAAATACTTACTTGATTTTGGTACAATCTCAATATTTTTTGTTCCTTGAACAATTTACTCTTTATTTATTAATGAAATGAAGTAGATTTTGTCTTCCATGAAGTGTTAGCAGAACATGTCATAGAATGATAGGTCATTGCATCTGTCTCAAACATAAGGTTAACAAAAGTTATATACATAAGTCCATCTTAGGGTGAAATTAATCATATATGGTTCCAAAAGTGGACATATACTTCATATATCATACCGCTTAATAATATAAAACTGGTTTCTACTAACGAGGGACTTCTTTTAGGCCATTTGTAGGCGATAAAGGCCTTTCACATGTCGATTGTGGGTTCAATTCCTGCAACCTTGTCCGACACGATGAGTTGTCGCACGTCCTGTAGGTTGAATGTTTACTAAAACTATGATATTATAACATTGTTAGCGCCAAAATATTGGATGAAAATAATGAATAAAATAAGGCCCCACGGCCTGCCTCGTGAAGCTATGGCACGGAGACCCCCCCCCACGAAACTCAAGCGCCGTGAAGCAAGAGAGGTGGGATGCCCCGCGAACGCACCTGACGTTCGCGAACCCACTGTTATGCCGGTGAGGCTGGACGCCCCGCGAACGCCTCTGATGTTTGCGAGCCCACCGCAAAGCAACATAGGCGGTACCCCTCCACGATCCCGGTTGACATTCGCAACCCGCCGCGAAGCAACCATCTCCCTCTTCGCACCATGTGAACTCTTCTCACGAACCAAGTTGGGGTGCCATCCGACCCGCACCTGACCCGGTTTGCAACAAGGCCCGAAGGGTGTCCCCGATCCCCACGGGCTGGAAACTAGTTACGAGCATAATAACATGCAGTTGGGAACGATTTAACCCAGAAAATAAAAGACATATAAACAAAAATAAAGAGAACAAAACAAGTAAACACTAACAGATGGAAATAAAATAAAGATAGGCAACTAGGCATACCTCCAAGTGACCCCATGGGTCACCACGAAACGTATAACCACTCTCACTCGAAGAGCGATCCAAGTCTATAACCTGGAATAGAGAATTAAAGTAGGCGTGAGCACCGAGATGATCAGTAGGAATGCCAAGGAAGAACCATGCCCTATGCCCTTACCTTTAAAAAGAAATCCAATTATGCTAGTTTGAAAATAAGACATAATAAAATAAAGTTTTTTTTCATTCTTTTCAAATCCAAATCACAACTTGAAATTTTTTTGAAAATCATTTTCATTCCACCATATTTTCATAATTGTTTCCATGAGTGCATTCACCTTTTGAAATTGAAAGAAAAGCAGTTTAGTTTGATACGGGGTTTTTCACAATGAGACAGTATGTATGAAAGAACTGAAAAAAAAAAGTTACATCGCTAGCATCATGTCACAAATGAGCAGCATGGGTAATCCCTATAGGTAGCTAGAACAAGTGGGAACCTAGAGACCTCGTACCTCGGTGAAATGTGGCTTAGAAGGCCACGAACCTCAGAAAACATGGCTTAGATGGCCACGACCCATAGAAATTCATATGTTTAGTTAGTGTTGTTGCGTCAATCCTGCTAGACAACCCGAGACTAACCCCTGCCGAGTCATCTAACATACTATTCCTGGTCCCCCACCTAGGTACCCAGGGTTTCCCATGTTCTCTATTTCAAAGGGTGGTGAGGTTTTATCAAAAACATATAAAGAACATAACACTTTCTTATCCAAATTCCATTTTACCTCTCTCCACCGTTCTCCCTCCTTAAGCGCATCCCCCTTTTTATGTCACATAACATCGCATAAGCCTCTTTATTAGGCACATATCACAAATCACACACATAACACACCCATCATGTTTCTTCAACAACGGGGCATGCCTTAAGAGGGGTTTTGTTTCACTTTTGCAAACCATTCTCAAAGTGCCAGATGAGCTTAATTTATTACAATAAAAACTATTCATTTTTGAACACATAATCACCCAACACTTAAGGTTCCAAAACCATTTGAATGTTAAACTAAACAACCAAGGTACTATATATTTAAATGCAAGCTAGAAAACAGGTTTAAATCAAAAAAACCATTGTAAATGCTTATTACACACTAAAATCATTAAGGAAACCACTTTTAAAGAACCATGACCATTTATGTATATACACACATATATATAGCATGTGAATTTCATATAAAAGAAGAAGATTCATTTAAATAACACCAAGAAAAAATGGAAATATTAATTAAATATTAGGGCATAGGGGGCCTACCTCAAGACACACAGCTTTTGACGATGGCAGCCCAAGACCGCTTCACCTACACACATATACATTTTCACAGATATATATATATATATACATATATATATATATATATATATATATATCTCCTTTGATCCAGTCACATATTCCTCGTGCCATGAGGGAACATGCGCAAGGAGGATATGTATATATACATGCCTACCCATGTATATACATGTAGGCTTTTGTTGCCAACCACACGAACTCACCATGCGACGGCTAACACACTACAAGATAATTTAATAAATCAATCAAAACATAATAAAACATTCCTAAGATGAAAAACCAAACCTTTCCCCAAAGACACACTCAATTTCATGTAGGAAAACCACTTTAAAAAAAATCAAACGCAGACTTAATCTTTTTGAAGACTACTTTCACACCACACACGCAATTAAATAAATCAATAAAACCATTTATGAAACATTTTCAAATTAACACAATGAAATTTACTCCAAAAAACTCACTCGATTTCATATCAAAGCACCACTTTAAAACCATATGCACGTCATAACCATGGAAAACATAATTCACATCATTTATACAACTTAAATAAGCCACTTACACAATTTGTAAAACATCCTAAAAAGGCATAACAAGGCTTAAAGCAACAAAACACCCAAACACATAATGAAAACCAATTTCCCAAACCAAACATACACCAAAACTCAAACTGCACAACAGAACAACAACCAGGAACCTTAAAACAACTAAAGAAATTAATTTAGAGGATGTGCAAATCATAAACAGGAAAAACCCTTACCTCGGGTGTCGGCGACGAACCAAAATGAGGCGAACCAACATGAAACTATCCAACGCCCTACCGAAAAAAATAGGGAGTCAAAAACACCTAAAAACCCCAATACCCAGTGCGAAACTTCAATCACATGAAAATATAACCACAAAAATCTAAGATTAAACCATAAACAAGAATTGAAACCAAACACCCCCACAAAAACAAGGATCAAAACCCCAGATACGAGGATGAGGGTTTACCCAGTGCGAAGAGGGAGAGGCGGTGATGCTAAGAGGGTCTGACATGGGTGGTGCGCGGCAGAGAGAAGACCGGAGAGGGCGGCTATCCGTCGAGGTGAACAGGGGAGGTCCGAACCGAGGGAGGCGGGGCATTGGCAGGGTGAATAGGGGGAGATTCGGTGGCATGGTGCAGCGCGTAGGGGGGGCTGTGTGGTTCTGAGCTGGCAGGTGCAGGGGGGGTGCGACTGGGTGAGGGTGCGCCGGCAAGGGCCACCGGAAGGGGTTGGGATGGGGGTTCGCTGGATGGGGTGGCGGCCTACAGCAGATAGTGCAGGGGGGGGGGGGGTCGCGCCTCGACTGGACGAGAGGGGAAGGCCGCTAGACTGGGGGAGAGGGAGGCGGCACAAAACCAGGGAGAAGGGGTGAAGGATTCGACGGGATGAAGAAGAAAGAAAAAAATCAAGGGGGAAAGGAGGGAGCTAGGTCATGACGCAAGAAGGAAAGGAAAAAATGAGAGAAAAAAATAAAAATAAAACTAAATAAAAACAAAATTCAATTAAAAATAAAACTAAATAAAAACTTAAAACAAAACTCAAAAACAAAACAAGTGGTAATAATAATAATACTAATGATAATAATTAGCATAATAATAATAATAGTAAAATTAAAAAAACAATAATAATTGTAATAAACAAAAATCGAAATAATAATAATAATAATAATAATAATCTCAAATGACATTATTATGATTATTATTATTAAAACAATTGTTAATTCATTTTATTTCATTAATTAAACATCTTCATGGTGTGCGGTGAACCGGGAAGGGCCGCACAACGACCCAAGCGAGGCCGCACAGCTTCGACTGCGTTGCACTGGACGCAAACAAGGACAAAAAATAAAGAACATGAAAACTAATGTCAGGTTTAGACCTGAACTACCCGACTCAAAGAAAATTAATAACATATATAAATTAGAAACGAAGGGTGTGACAATTCTCCCCACCATAACGCTTTCCGTCCCCGGAAAGCCCCAACTAGGACCAAACCCCAAAACAAAAACCACACTCCCTTATGGTTCCAAGGGGATCCTCACAAACACCAAGCAAAGAGAGGCAAAAGTATCATGCTTAGAGAAATGGAAACAAGTACAACTTCGAGAAACTCACATAAAGACTTTCTAATATGTGTCACCTACCCCAAATAGCTAGAATGCCTCTAGTTGACTGACCGGGGAATGGAACCCCTGCACCCACAGAAACCAACCTCACAAGCTAAAACATCTCAAACATTATTAAATGAAAACCACAACATTTGTCTAGAAAGAAAAACAAGGTCAAACCACATCCACGAAACACTCTTATCACTTATCACCAATCTATATTAAAAAAACAGAAGCAATAGATCAACATGGGGAGGCCTGAGGGGCTCCCCACCATTTAGAACTCACTGACGCTCAAGACGAGACTGGAAAACTGACACAGGGAGGTTCGAGCGGACTCCCTGCCATTAAAGAAACATCCAACACTGATTCATTCTAGAGACATTCATGCGAGACCAAATGTGGGTCTCCCCACCATTGGAATTAATAGTAGATACAAAACTTTTGAAATTTTTCCGATGGGGACCAATCCACCCACCACAAGGGGCGGGGAGGGTCGGGCCCAACTTCCGGGCATCAAACCCACAACCCAAGACCAACCAACATCTTCACATCCCTGGATGATCACCATTCCAACATGAGACCAATTTACCCACCAGACCTCATAAGGACTACTCAAGCGAATACATTCGATGCTACACATCCCCTAAGACTTTAAGGTGATGAGATGAACACAGCTCTGCATAGTCACCGAAAACTTACGCAGCCAGTCGGTTCGTTCAGAAAGGAACAACCATAGAAACAATTTAAACTGCCTCTAATTTTATCACTGATGATAGAAATAAAGTTGGGGTCTCATACACTTTCTGGGTTCCTGACCACGCGCCAGCTTCACTCCGAGACCTAGGGTTGGAGATCTGATGTTTGAAGCTTCTTCTGCCTCACAGCCAGGCATGGAAGACTCCCGAACAGAGCTTCTCTTTTTGGTGTCACACGCAACCCCACTGCAATCGAGACAACACTAGCAAACACAACACATTACGACATCTAAATGATCACACATGAAACATTCACCAACACAAGAGCTGAAATGGTGCATGTGCATCACCCTTTTTCACACTGGATGGGAACTCGACAACACAAATCATCACATGAACATGACCATTACTGTTGAGAAAAACATTATTCGGAGAGGGACTTCAAACAGAGTCACAAACAACATGTGATTCCTGCAATGGACCATATAATCCCCATGTGACTGGTCCTACCACACTAGTGGCCTCAAGTAGACCCTTTCTTAAACGAAACCAACGAAGGACCAAATGTTATTTAGAATAGTGGCCCGTACCGACCACTCCAAGATGCTTCCACCATTCCCCACTGGGATCTCCTTCACCGTTTCCAAACAGAACATTCAAATTAATGAGGTCAAACTTCACCCTTGACTATCAGAGAGAACTCACACTACAAGACGTCTCCAAACATGACCCTTTCAGCTGATGAATATACTAAAAAGACTTTCAAGACACCAGTCAACACTAATAATTTTGAACCACCTTCAACTTTCCCTGCTGGAATATCTTTCACCGCTTCCAGGTGAACCTTTAGACACCACGATGTCAACTTCGTACCAGATGAGTTAGACTACTCAAAAAGACCAAAACTCCCTTCAACTCCCCTCGCATCTTACATTTCGCTGCTAGCGGATCAGCTTAAATGAAGGAAAAAGAAAAGAATTTAGAATTGTCACTAAAAAGGAAGAGTTCTTACATTAGTCAACTACAGGGTCGGACAACAAAGAACCATTTGTGGCCGCATGTCAGTCGCACATTTACTCTTTATTGGGGGTGTACACTTCCCAAGAAAAGAAACCATAAACCCAACCGAACTGGTCCAATAGTCAGGAAATACCACAAGAGAACACCAAACGTGCAGGAGAAACCACTACAAGGGCTCCCTGATGTACTTTTCAAAAGAATTAACTAGCTACACACTTGCCTACCAACTTACAAATAATAATTAAAACTCAGGACACAAACCATTGAGAAATAATACTCGGCTCAAAACGCCACACATCCAACATCTCAAAAACACAAGGACACACCATGAAATCACCAGTTACTAAAACACCAAATTTTCATTTAACAAAACATTTTGAGGATAAGAAAACTAGTGGGTTGCACAAAAACCAATGGTGTCCCATGGGACTCGCACATGCATGTTCATATGCCACACCGACACCCACCTCATATCCATCCAGACACTCATCCGCTCATGCCATTAACCCTTTCTCTTTACATATACACTCATGCATGTGGTTTCCCACGAGAACACCAAGGGTCAAAATCAAACCTTTCCATTTTCAAAACCCAAACATCTTACCCACACTTTTCAAACATCACACCTCATTTTCTTTCTAAAGTTATTTATTTCAATACATTTTCCAAAACATTTTCCAAGACCAAATCATTTTTACATAAAAAGCAAATTCTCACAATTCTAAAACAAAGAGACAATAAGTAAAGCAGGAGGAAACTAGGGTCAGTGGGTGATTGGAACATATGGTTGGCGTCCATACGCCGATCATGCCACTGGCCACAGAGAGTATTTTAGGACAGTGTCCCCAGCTCCACAAGTCTTGCCAGACCCTGTGAGCCCATTAAGACCACTGACCCTACTCCCTTTTCATTTCCCCAAAACAAGATTAACCGCAAGAACCAAAGACTCAGACAAACCTCAACTAAAGTCGGTAACTCAATTCCCGCCCCAAGGTGTGCTGGCCAGGCACCTTACTCGTAATCAGAACGTCGAGTTTCGACACCCTTAACTTTGGTCTACACTGACTCTATCTCAAAATAAAATCACCCTAGAGAGCAAACCTTGCCCTCTGATACCATTTTGTCACTAACCAAGTCAAGTCGCCATCCGACCCGGTGCCTGACCCGGTCCGCGACAAGGCCCGAAGGGCGTCCCCGATCCCCATGGGATGGCAACTAGTGTCTGGCATAAAAACATGCAGTTGGGCATGATTTAACCCAGAAAATAAAATACATATAAACAAAAATAAATAGAAAAAAAAGTAAACACAAACAGCGAGAAATAAAATAATGATAGGCAACTAGATATACCTCCAAGTGACCCCATGGGTCACCACCAAACTTATAACCACACTCGCTCGAAGAGCAATCCATGTGTATAACCAGAAACTAAAAAGTAAAGTAGGCGTGAGCACCGAGATGCTCTGTAGGAAAGCCAAGGAATAACCATGCCCTATGCCCTTACCTTTAAAAAGAAATCCAATTATTATAGTTTTAAAATAATACATAATAAAATAATGTTTTTTTCATTATTTTCAAATCCAAATCACAGGTTGAAATTTTTATGAAAATCATTTTTATTCCACCATATTTTCAAAATCGATTCCAAGAGTGCATTCACCTTTCGAAATTGCAAGAAAAGCAGTTTAGTTTGAAATGAGGTTTTTCACAATGAGACAGTAAGTATGAAACAGCAGAAAAGAAAGTTACATCGCTAGCAGCATGTCACAAATGAGAACCATGGGTAATCCCTATAGGTAGCTAGAACAAGTGGGAACCTAGAGACCTCGTACCTCGGTGAAACTTGTCTTAGAAGGCCACGACCCTCAGAAAATATGGCTTAGATGGCAACGACCCTCAGAAATTCATATGTTTAGTTAGTGTTATTGTGTCAATATTGCTAGACAACCCTGGACGAACCCTTGTCGTGTCATCTAACGTACTAGTCCTGGTCGCCCACCTAGGTACCCAGGGTTTCCCATGTGCTCTATTTCAAAGGGTGGTGAGGTTTTATCAAAAACATATAAATAGCATTACACTTTCTTATCCAAAGTCCATTTAACCTCTCACCACTGTTCCCCCTTCTTAAGCGCATCCCCCTTTTTATGTCAAATAACATCACATAAGCCTCTTTATTAGGCACATATCACAAATCACACATTTAACACACCCATCGTGTTTCTACAACAATGGGGCATGCCTTAAGAGGGGTTTTGTTTCACTTTAGCAAACCATTCTCAAAGTGCCAGACGAGCATAGTTAATTAAAATAAAAACTTTTCATTTTTGAACACATAATCACCCAACACATATGTTTCCAGAACCATCTGAAAGTTCAACTAAACAACCATGTTACTATATATTTAAATGCAAGCTAGAAACCATGTTTAAATTTAAAAAAACATTGGAAATACTTATTACACACTAAAATCATTAAGGAAAACACTTTTAAAGAACCATGACCATTTATGTATATACACACATATATATAGCATGTGAATTTCATATAAAAGCAGAAGACGCATTTAAAGAACACCAATAAAAAATGGAAATTTTAATTAAAGATTAGGGCATAGGGCGCCTACCTCAAGACACGCAGCTTTTGACGATGGCAACCCAAGACCGCTTCACCTACACACATATACATTTTCATATATATATATATATATATATATATATATATATATATATATATATCCTTTGTTGCAGTCACATGTTCCCCGCTCCATGAGGTAATATATGCAAGGAGGATATGTATATATACATGCCTACCCATGTATATACATGTTGGTGTTTGTTGCCAACCACACGAACTCACCATGTGATGAACAACACACTACAAGATATTTTAATAAATCAATCTAAACATAATAAAACATTCCCAAGATGAAAAACCATACCTCGCCCCAAAGACACACTCAATTTAACATAGGAAAAGCCACTTTAAAAAAATCAAACACAGGCTTATTATTTTTTATGACCACTTTCACACCACACACACAATTGAATAAATCAATAAAACCATTTATGAAACACTTCGAAATTAACACTATAAAATTTACACCAAAAACTCACTCGATTTCATATCAAAGCACCACTTTAAAACCATTTGCACGTCATAACCATGGAAAAACATAATTCGCATCATTTATACAACTTAAATAAGCCACTTACACAATTTTTTAAAACAACCTAAAAAGGCATAACAAGGCTTAAAGCAACAAAATACCCAAAAAAATATTGAAAACAAATTTCCCAAACCAAACATACACCAAAACTCAAATTTCATAGCGCAACAACAACCAGGAACCTTAAAACAACTAAAGAATTTAATTTAGAGGATGCACAAATCATAAATTGGAAAAACCCTTACCTTAGATGTCGGCGACGAACCAAAACGAGGTGAACCATCATGAAACTATCCGACTCCGTACCGAAAAAATAGGGAGTAAAAAACACCCAAAAACACAAAAACCCGGTGCGAAACATCAATCACATGCAAATCTCACCACAAAAATCTATGATTAAACCATAAACAAGAATTAAAACCAAAAACCCCCACAAAAACAAGGATTAAAACCCCAGATACGAGGATGAGGGTTTACCCAGTGCGGAGAGGGAGAGGCAGCGATGCTAAGAGGGTCCGACATGGGTGGTGCACGGCTGAGAGAAGACCGGCGAGGGCGGCTGCCCATCGAGGTGATGAGGGCAGGTCCGAACAGAGGGAGGCGGGGCATCGGATGGGTGAAGAGGGGGAGATTCGGCGGCCAGGTGCAGCGCGCAAGGGGGTGCGGTGCGGTTCTGAGCTGGCCGGGGCAGGGGGTCGCGACGGGGTGAGGGTGCGCCAGCAAGGGCCACCTATAGGGCTTGGGATGAGGATTCGCCGAATGGGGTGGCGGCCTGAAGCGGATAGGGCAGGGGGTCGTGCCTCGACCAGGACGAGAGGGGAAGGCCTCCAGACTGGTGGAGAGGGAGGTGGCGCAAAACCTGGGAGAAGGGGGGAAGGATTCGACCCGATGAAGAAGAAAGAAAAAAAGCAAGGGGGAAAGGAGAGAGCTAGGTCACGATGCAAGAGGGAAAGGAAAAAAAATGAGAGAAATAAATAAAAATAAAACTAAAACTAAAAAAACATAAAACAAAATTCAATTAAAAATATAACTAAATAAAAACATAAAACAAAACTCAAAACCAAAATAGGTGGGAATAATAATGATACTAATGATAATAATTAGCAAAATAGTAATAATAGTAAAATTAACAATACAATAATAATTGTAATAAACTAAAATTGAAATACTACTACTAATAATAATAATAATAATAATAATAACTTCAAATGACATTATTATGATTATTATTATTAAAACAATTGTTAAATCATTTTATTTCATTAATTAAACATCGGCAAGGTGTGCAGTGAACCAGGCAGGGCTGCGCAACGAACCAAGTGAGGCCACACAGCTTCGACTGCATTGCGCTAGACACAAACAAGGCCAAAACATAAAGAACTCAAAAACATATGTCGGGTTTGGACCTGATCTACCTGACTCAAAGAAAATTAATAACATTAATAAATTAGAAATGACGGGATTGACAACTCTGCCTCACGGCACCCATTGCCTATAAATACCAAGCTCCCCCTGATCCCCCAGGATGGACAATCCAACCTTTCGGCTTCTCATCTCCCGAATCGAAAAGCACCCATTGCTCTGCGAACCATGAGCTCCGTGAGGTATTTTTGCTTCGTGAGAAGACTCTGTATTATATTGTTTTGATCCCCTCTTCTGAGAGGGATTCCTTTTGCGAACCCTAAGGGATTTTTCGAAGGAAGGGGATTCCCAAGGGGACCTAGGTTGTCACGGAGCGTTTATGCTTCACGAAACACAACTCCTGTTCATGTGATCCTCATGCCAAGGTAGGGTTACTGTACTTCGCGAAGCACAATTCTTCGCGACACTTTACTTCGCGAGGCACCTATGCTTCGTGAGGGAGTGCTCTGTGAACACCCTTCCACTTCATGAAGCACCTCCCACTTGCACCTCTGTCCCATGATAAGTCTAAGGCACCCCACATTGCAAATCACACCCCTTCGAAAGTGTCCTTCAGCACACAGAGCAACTGAGCTTCCTAAGGCCTCTGCCTATGGAATCCTCTTCTTGGAAATTCCTTTTCCCGTGCGACCCTCCAGGTTGGCACGATGTGAATTCAATATCCCCTAGACGATACTTCCCATAACATTTATTCGCCTAATTCTTCTTCACATAGGCACTCTAATGGCTATTTCTTGTCCACATATCCAGGCTAACATGGACCCCTCGATGCTTCGCTCTACGACCCCCCTTCAGTACGACATTTTCGGTACCTTCCCTCTCAAAAGGAGGAGAGGGTACCAGTTATGTAAGACCTAGGGGTGTAGAGTGAACCCACCTCGTTCGAGCTGTAGGATGTTAAACTGCCAAGAACTCTCATCCTAAACAAATTTCATTAAACTGTGGCATGGCCCCCACACATACTATGCGAGGTTCCTCAGCTCGGGAATTCATTATGCCCACTAGCCTCCAAAGGGGATGATATACTCCTTCTGGATCATAGGGGATGATATCCTTTTTCTGGGAGTGGTGTTTGCCTATGGGGAAGGGCAGCCATCTTGGAATAAGACCCTAGCCATTATTGTAGGAGGTAGCACCCATGCACCTTTGTACATTCCCTCTCCCTCTGCACATTGTCACCCACGGGCCTCCATCCTGGAGTAAGTCCCAACACCCTGGGCCACCTAATGCGTAATCCTCTCTTCTCTTCCCACAGATGCACCCTTCACGATGTGATCTCTGGGTCCCTGCAACCTCTTGTTTGTAACACCGAGCATGACTACCGTGGTCTTAGAGTGAGCACCGACTATGACACACCCATGGGCTACCTCAGAGTGTAAGCCCCAAAACCGCCATCCTCATGATGTTAAAATGCACACCCTAACTATGAGGACGTTGATCCATGTCAAGGCATGGTATGTAGGAAGCCTCCATGAGGTTCATGCCCACCACCAGTGGACCCCTGGTTTTACCATTACGGCGGTTCGATGAAGAAACCCTTCCTGAACTCTGAGGACTTTGATCCACGTCAAGGCATGGTATGTAGGAAGCCTCCATGAGGTTCAATCCTGTCACCCTTTGGAAAAAGGTCCTTCTTCATGTCGGTTCGACAACACCCACATCCCTTTTGAACTATGGGGTCTTTGATCCATGTCAAGGAATGGTACGTAGGAAGCCTCAACAAAGTTCAAGCCCACTGCCCGGTCATTTCTTTGCGTCAGGTTCCACCCCATCCCGCATTACGTTAAACTATACACACGAACTATGAGGACTTTGATCCATGTCAAGGAATGGTACATAGGAAGCCTCACGAGGATCAAGCCCATCACTAGTGGACCGCCAGGTTCACCTTTACGAAGGTTCTCCATCACACCCCATCTTGAACTACGAGGTCTTTGATCCATGTTAAGGCATAGTAAGTATGAAGCCTACCTGAGGTTCTATCCCACCATCCAATGGACCAAGGTCCATACTCACATCGGTTCTCTGACACACCCTCATCTTGTATGATGTTAAAATGCATCCCAATACAGCATTATGTCATTGTGACCCCGCCATCTAGTTGTTCTGATACCCCTTCATGTCAGTTCAACAACACATTTTTCAACCCAAACTACGAGGACATTGATCCATGTCAAGTTATGGTACGTAGGAAACCTCACGATGTTCAAGCCCAATACCCATTGGACCAAGGTCCTTCTTCACGTCAGTTCCCGGTGTCCATTCTGAACTATGAGGTCTTTGATCCATGTCAATGCATGGTACCCTGGAAGCCTCCCCGAGGTTCAAACCCATCACATGTTTGTCATCCTGACCCCAGTCACGTCGGTTCTCACCAACCGAACTACGCGAACTTTGATTCACTACTATGGGGATAGGTAGGAGGTCTCCTCGAGGCTCAAGCCCATATTTACCGCCATATCCATGATTGTACCATATCATTCATCCACAACTCCATTTAATTTTCCATCACCCATCCTAATTCTTACATGGGCCGCCACATCCCGGTGAGATCTTGCCACCTCATTTCATCCTCCACCACATTCGGGAAGCCACCCACGTGTTGGCCCCAATATCGGTGATCCCTCAAGGGGGTTCCTCAATCTAATCCACTCCAGATAGTGTTTCGATCAGCCCGTTCCATCTTCGTTAGACATTAAACTTGTGGCATACCCCGTGTTAAACACATGAAGCTAAGGAAAACCATAGATACATGCCAATGGCATATGATCCCCCATGCTTGATGTGGGACTCCTCAGACTTCTGTGCCCTCAAGAAGCACTATAATAAGGGAACAAAGATAGAAACACCAATTCCCCAATATCCAGACACACCAGTGATGTTCCAACATGACTACTCCCCTAACTGAAGGTTGCTTCCCTGACCGGAACCCTTTGAATGTCCTAATAGAAGTAGTGTAATTAACCGGAGTCTATAGAAATAGGGCACTATGAAGAGTTTCACGAACAACGTATTAATTCTATTAGGGAGACCCGGAGTAGGTGATGAGTTCCTAGAAGGAATCCACAGAAGGAAGAACTGACATCCCATCATCCCGGTTTCAATCAAGGAGCAGATGTCCCTGAATAAGGAGCGAATGCCACCCACCGTTGGAAAGCGGGAATGCAGGGCAATAAAAGAGTTGTGCCTATCGTTCCCAAGAAGACGGATGTACGTGCCACTATGAAAGCATCGAAAATAGAAATGGAGAACCTGAGGTGAATGTTCTTCTCCTCAATATGGATACTAGTATCACTAGAAACATCAGTAGATTGACGTGTCACCGGATCCAGCTATCCGGCGAAGGTTCTCGCCAAGCAAATAGAGGTCCTGGCATGAAACTAACCAGATGTTGGGGTAATAGAACATTGGGCATTCTGTTTTTCAATGTTGTTAGCGTGGACCGCTCTTACCGGCCATGATAGAAGGGATGGTGCTGGGGCACTGTTTGTCAATTTATTTTCCTCGCTGTGCTGATGAGTTACTCTCCCTACTTCCCAGGAATCTGGTTGCTGTTATAGGGACATGATCACCACCCACCCGCCTACGCAGGGGCAGGGGAAACACCAGTATAGCCACTCTGCGTCGCTCCACTATTGCCACAATGTCGTCTACATCCACGAACGTGGGGCACCCACACCCCATCTCCCCATCAGAATTCATCCTACGAAGGGTGATTAACGACCTCGTATGCTGTTATGAGGAAATGGGCATAATTTCAACCCAGGATATGGCCCGCCTAGACATGGTGGCATCCAATCCTCATCGTCAATGCCACCCATGAGGGTCGCGTAGGGAGCCCCTACTCCCCACCCCAACATTCAATCGTTTCGGGATCCTGTCCCCTGAATGCCTTGACGACTCGCTGCCTTACAGTGATGAGGTGGGTGAAATTCGGCTCAACCCAGTCAGAGTCTAGATTCAAGGGATCCAAGAAAGGGACCCCACCTGGCCGCATCAATGCTGCCACACAGAATTTCTATATGAGCGGGTAGGCTAGGCACATGCACCACCCGCACCAGCTCGCTTGACCTGGCGCCAGCGTTGGGCCCGAGCTGAGGACGCCCGCCAAGGGGCATTAACATCGACAACTACTGTGGTCCGAGACAAGACTGACACATATCAGAATGTCCCTTTCCACACTGAGTAGGGGTGGTCCTACTCCCAACCGGGATTGAGGTCCCAACCGCTCCACGGGAAGGCTGGGTCAACTCACCGGGTCGTAGGCGTGAGTGGTGATCACCGCGAACCAACCTGTGGTGATGTAACCTCGTACGGAGGTCCTCCATGTACCACCATTCAATAGAGAGTGGGACTTCCCTGATCTGAAGCTTTTCATGGAGGTATACCCCATGCTACCCCCAACCCGAATGAAAGCCTGCCCAATGACAGTGATAGTTGGCGTGGAAGCCTCTCCCGTGCCCACCACACTGAGTATATAATTTTGCCACCTGCCCCTGACCGTTGATGTGAAGGCATTGCCCATCCAGTCCCTCTCTAACATGGGGATCCCACCTACATACTCTCTATAGTTTGTGAAGGTCCTCCTCTCCCTGGCAACCAAAGGGGAGAAGGTCAGCATCACTCCACCCGCACCAAGCATGGAGGTCCTCCCCATACTCCCATCAGTTCCGACGGTGTTTTCGCCCCCTCAGGTGTTTTTCAGGGAGGTCCTCCCCATGTAACCTTATACATTTTTCTCGGTGCTCCTCGCACCCCGGCTGTATCAAGTTGAAGTCGTCCTCACCCTGACACCAGTGTGGCCCCATGACTACATGTCTAGAATCAGACTTGTCCTAAGGAGTCACCTAGGGGAAGGAGAGAGGGTCATCGCCACCACACGTTGAATCCTGGGAAGGAATGGATGAAGATCAAACCAGCCTGCTTCTCGGATTCTAAAGCAGAGTATGAATTGGCAGTGGAACCCTCCCCTCGGTCCTCCATGTCAAGGATCTTGGAAGGAACATGGCATGTTATACTCATCCATCTAGAATGTGACTTCCATAGGATTCCCGCCTCTCTACTCAAGTACATATAGGAGGAGGAAATTCTAGGATTCCCACAGGTTCCGACCATGTAGTAACCACCGTCATCACCAGAAGTGCCCTCTAGCTCGACCATAGATCACGGAGAGCTATTTTATGGAACGAAGAAAGTTGATAAACAACGTGAACCATCGCAGGTAACCACGATACCTGCACCAGAAGCTGTGGTTGTCACCCCTACATGTCGTGACGTTGTGGTTATGTCACCTAAATATTCAGAGGATGAACCAGAATTAATCGGGCAGTGTGATCGTTCTCCGTATTTATTGTCACCTAGTTTACTGTCCCGACGGTCTGCCTCAGTACCGCTACCTGTTTCTCAGCCACCTTCGGTTGATGAGTGGGGAAATACAGGGCCATACCATGAATCCGAACCTAGGATATTCTGTAACGTTATCACGGTGGATCACTTCTTGGAGAAGTTCTGGCTAGCAGTAGCATAGAACTTTCATGCGCCGGAATCCCTAACCCTAGAGGAAGTCGAGTGCTTCCATCAAACCCTAAGAGAAACACAAAGCAGTCTTTGTTATCATTGGGTGGTGTACCCCAGGAGCCATGTGATCTTTGAAGAAATTGGAGAGCAATGATGCTTGGTCGATTTGGCTCTACTCCCTGTGGCCCAGCGCCCTGAGTCACCAGGTCTCCAGAACACCCTCCAACAAAAATGCATTCAGTGTTTCAAGGTACACCTCAAAATCATCAGGGAAGCTACCCCCACATGCAAGTCCATGGCTAGGGAGAGTATGTCGCCCTCCTCTTCAGTCCTATCTGGTAGCAGCCTGACACGTTATGGGACATTGAGGACATTCCCCCAGGAAGGAATGACATCCACATGGCTGACATAGTGGACAAGGAGGACGACCTGAAATTTCTTGATGGAGACTTACCCCATTAGGGTGTACCACCACATTTGGACTCATCAGGGAGGATTACTCGTCAGTAGAGGAACCTCCTATATCTTACTACACACACCGAGTCATTGGTACTCAGTCAGAATGCCGGTAAGGGTAAAGAGCATATCGGAATAGTCATGCACTCTGAACCATCCACCTCAATGCAGAAGACAGATGAAGACCCGAGAGGGTCGTGTTGCGCCAACAACATGCCGAGCAGAAGAGGATGGTCGATGAACTCCTAGACGAGCATGCTATTGAGTAGCAACCCGACTATGGTGATCTTAGGCCGGGGCTGTAAGGGCAGGAACAATTCCCCCTAGCGAGATGCCTCCAAGCAACCCTGATCATTTTACTCCTGCAGACAGGGATGAATCCGGAACTCATGGAATGAGGGTGCGATACATCTTACCAAACCCTCTCGAACAACGCGACAATCTGAGGAATCCAGCCCAGGTTCCCCCAGCTTCCCCACAAGCCACTCCTCCAGTTGCACCATGACCCATTAAAGCCATCTACCATGTTGAAAATCCCGACAATGCACTAGTGGTTTGGGATCCGCGCCAAGACATGGACCCCCTCCCGGATGATCCTATTGCAGCACTCATTGCCCTCCTCGAGGGACTGGAAACGCGGCAGGTGGCAGTCCCATTTGATGGAAAGCCATATCTCGTGTGGGTGGATGATATTCCTGCACCTCCAGGTTTTGAAAATCTAACTTTCTCTCCCTTTATGGAGATAGGGGACCCGCCAGAGCACCTGGCCCACTTTTCTTCTAGGTGTGGCCCCATGTTGGGGACCTCAACACAATAAGAAGCCACCACGCTCTGATGTTTTGGGCAGATGTTATAGGGTCCTGCGTTTGTCTGGTATCGCCAGATTTCTATCAGATCAGTGACCAGCAGGGAGGATCTTCGCTAACAATTCCGATATTAGTTCAGCTCCACCACGTCAAATACCAGTGTCATAGACATCTCCAAGTGCTAACAAAGGCCTGATGACAGAGTCTTGGACTTCATCACCCGGTGGAATGGACTCACACACTCCCTCGATATGACACTGATTTTATTAATATTTTCATGACTAATTATATACTACCTTTATTGATTTTATATGAAATGTGCATAATTTGTGTGAAATATTAATGTTTTAATATTAAGTATAATTTTTGAGCATTTTTTAGAAGTAGTCTAATTGAGTCAGTTTACTGTTTTAATAATAACTCTCACTATAATGATCTGAATTGTATGGTTCTTGTTTTTTAAAATTCTACATAAAATATAAAACATTTCATTAGAAGGTACGATGAGCCAATTATGAAATTTGAAGGCTGATATGGTCCTCACAAACAAGTCTAATGAATCTGTGATGAAACTGGACAACTCATGAACATTGATTTACTGGGCTAAATCCAGAAGTCCAAATACCTTAATACTCCTCCCGAGTTCGGAGTACATTTCAAGGAGTCCATGATAAAAATTTCAGAACCCAATAACAAATACAACGGGCCCAAATGATGCATTGAAGTCCAGCCCACCATTCTTGCCAGGAATTATAGATAGCACACTAATTTGAAATTTATCCTGATGTAGACATCCATTAGAGCTAAGACTTTGCATTGTGAAAGAGGCCCTTCTGGCGGCCAACTTTGCTGAAGAAATGATTTTTATTTGATGGCATATTCCTATTCAAAAACCCATTCACATTATGGACTTTGAAAAAGTATGTTTTGAAATGGATAGATCAGAATTGTTTACTACAACCACCATAACTATGGCTCAATAAGTCCAATGGCCGCCAAATTTTCACAGTATATGGAATGCCGTTTTATATACAACTTTGAAGAAGGAGAGTTGTCAATATTCAGCTTTCTGGATATACATATTGGCGAGCCAAGTTGAGGGGTATTTCTGGAATATAAACTGTCCACCACCATGGGCTATAAATACATCCCCTCCTCTCCTTTCAAAAGGGTTGGCACTTCAGCACTTAATGAGGAGGTTTGGAATTACTAGATCCTTGACAAGGTTCTGGGAGGATATGCTTTGATCTTGTTTCAATAAGAGAGACCTCTCCTCCACTTCCTTTTCACGTTTTTTTATGTTTGCGTTCAATTGTAATTGTGTAACTTTGTTTTCATTTAAATCAAATTTTAGTGCTTCTTTCTTCTTCAATACCTCTTATTCTTCTCCACCTTCTATAGTAAAATATTCATGGTCTTAAAATAGTTTGAATCATTTTAAATTAAAGTCCCTTATTTTTCTTCCTCATTCAATCGAAATTTCATTTTTGATTCTCAAAATATTTTGTGTGTGTGTTCGGCACACTACTCTTATCTTGTCCCTTTATTTTTCTTCTATTTGTAATTCATCACCATAAACATATATTACCAGATTAATAAAAATCATAATGGCTGAGTAAATATTTCATTGGGGTGAGTTTTAATTTAGGTATGTTAAGAGATTGAGAGCTTTTTCTCGACGATTATTCGTTGAATTAACATTGTGTATATTGGACTTAGAATGTCATGGATTAATGACTTGTTTTGTTTAACATGTGGTTTCCATAGATTATTGGAACCATAAATACACTACCATAAACAATATATGATCATGATTAGAATATTATGTTACATTAAGTCTTGGATTAAAGCCTTAGCAGTTGGGAGTTCAAATCAACGTCAACTTGTGACATGGGTGTTAATTTAAATGCAATATAAAGAAAATCTCAAAGATATCACAAGCTTAAATAATCTAATGTTGAACTCACCCCAATATTTATCAACTTGTTAAATTAAACATCATACATTAAACATTTCAATTAATATCTGAAAACAACCCCCCCCCCCAATCAAAATACAATCAACTAAAAACAATCGACTATTACGAAGTACCATCGCTGAGGATTCGACCCGAGTGCTGCTATACACATTAGCAGAGCACCGGATCCTTGACCGGTCGATAGGCGACAATTGGCTGTGTGTTTAAAATGGTGTCGTTGCCAGAGATGGTGCTTTAATTAGTCATTATTTTCTGGTTATTGTAAAAAAACACCCAAAAAACAAATTAAAAAAAATTGAAAAAAACACAATGAAAAACCCGTCTTCTCATAAAAATCATAAACGAACAAAATACAAAGAGAAACCCATCATCCGCTTTATTACAACATCTCTCTGAATTCCATGTAGCCTTCCAAACAATCCCTCATATTTTTTTGACCCTGAAATTGAGCGAACACTTCGCTAACTTAGGAGGAACATAAGAGATAATCAAATAATTCAAGAACCAGTCCTTGTCCAACCAATTGAATTTGAAATGGCCAATCCTAGGGAACAAAACCTTAAAGAACTCGCTGCCCCTAATATGAATTACCAACCTCTTGGTATTAAATATCCAAAAATAGAATCTGACTTTGAACTCAAATCAGGTTTTATTCATCTTCTCCCGCATTTTCACGGGCTAGCCGGTGAGGATCCACATCTCCACCTTAAATAGTTCCATGTAGTGTGCTCTTCCATGAAGCCTCAAGGGGTTTCTAAAGAACAAATCAAACTCTGAGCATTCCCTTTTTCCCTAGCTCACACTGCTAATTCATGGCTCTACTACCTATCTCCTAGTTCCATAACTACATGGAATGACATGAAGCGACTCTTCTTAGAGAAATTCTTTCCAGCTTCTCGTACTGCTTCTATCCGAAAGGAAATAAGTGGTATCTGTCAATTCCCAAGTGAATCACACCATGAGTACTGGGAGAGGTTCAAAAATCTTGTTGCAACATGCCCACACCACCAAATTCCTAACCAATTCTTGATCCAATACTTCTATGAGGGGTTATTGCATTTGGAGAGAACTCTCATAGATGTTGCAATCGGCGGTGCTCTTGGTGATAAAACTCCTACTGCTACAAGAGATCTCATAAGTAACATGGCTACAAACACACAACTATTCCATACTCGAGCACATGCTCAATTCAAACAAGCCCAAGATAATCAATCAATTGAGCCGAACAAAATGACCGAGTGGATGAGTGAACTTATAGGTCTTGTGCGACAACTAGATATAGCTACAAAATCACCAATTTCATCTTCCCGCAATTAATGTTTCCTGGGCCTTTCAAAAACTATGGAATATGAAACTCTCCATCTCATCCAACTGACACATGTCCACAACATAAATAGGATCCACCCGATTCATCTGGACCAATGGAGCTCAATGCAGCATAGGCTCAGCGGAACACCAATCCTCAACTATCAGGTCAGTTTGTTAGAAACATTAACCAACCTCACTCCGAGCCCTTCTCTTCTTCCTATATCCAAAGCCTTAGGTATGGTAATCCCATATCTCACCCCCTTAATTCCATCCTCAAAACCCAAACCAATTCCAATATGGTCAAGGTGGGTGTAATTTCCATCAACCGTATCCTTTTCTTCCTCAACCTCAAAGGAAAAATCCTCCTCCAGGATTCCATTATCCTAGTGAGCCTTCCCAATTCCAAAACCAATACAATCTATTTCCCAAGAACCTAAATCAAGGAAATCCCAACCAGGGACAAGCCTCTTCTTCCATGTAACCATGGGAAAGTGCAGTGGAAGATCTTGCCTCCTTCACCCGTTCTAGCCTTAAAAACATTGAAACTCAAATAGGTCAACTTGCATCTCACCTGAGCCAGCAACAACAATAAAATTCTTCCCAACTCCTAGTTTAAACATTACCCAACCCCAAGGGTAATGTAAGTGAAATTGCACTTAGATCATGAATGAAACTTGCTATGCCTCAAAATAAATCCTCAAACCCTCCTTTGAATGTTGACCTAGAAAATGATAAGAGAAATAAAATTGAAAAGGAACTTGAATCCATTCCCTCACCTCCTTCCATTACACTTAGGAATCCAATTCCTTTTCCTCAAGCTGTTTCTAAACCATGGATGTCCTTTGAACCCAATCCTACAATGCTCGACATGTTTTGACCTGTTGAAGTCAACATTCCCCTCTTAGATTCCATAAAACAAATTACTAAGTATGACATGTTTCTTAAGGAGTTGTGTACCCACAAGAGGCAACATAGGACCTTCGAAAATGTTTCCACCCAGCAGTCTATTCCCATAAAGTGCAATGATCGAGGGACCTTTACGATTCCATGCCAAATTGGATCTTCAAACTTTGATGATGCACTCATAGACATATGAGTCTAAATTAATGTCATGCCCAAATCCATATTCTCCAACCTTGGTCTAGGTCCTTTACACCCAACGGGTGTTGTCATTCAATTAGCCAATCGAAGCACAGCTAGTCCTAAGGGAATAATTTAGGATGTCCTTGTCTGAGTCAATGATCGTATCTTCCCTGCTGATTTCTATGTCCTTGACATGGAAGGTGAGATGAACTCTTCTTGATCTACCCTAATTCTAGGAAGGACATTCCTCATGACTGCGTGAACCAAGATTGATGTCCATTCCAGCATCTTATCCATGGAATTCGGTGAACAACTGGTCAAATTCAACATTTTCCAAGCCATGTGATACCCATCTGAGGACCACTCTGCATTCTCAATTCATACTTCTGAGGACACTTCTAAGGGTCAATCGAACCCCAATCCACCATGTTCTTTGTGTTCTAATGAAAAATGATATTGTGAAATCTGCACTATGATTAACCAAGTCAAAAATGGTGCTGTTGATGTGGACCTTTCATTCATAGACTACATCAATCTAGAGGAACTTGAAAACTCTCTTGAATTTCACATCAATTCTGATCTCTACTGCCCACCTTGGACAGTATTAAGGAAAATGAACCTGAAGCAACTGAAGTCCCTTCTTCCATTCCTAAGTTGTCGAGCCCAAAAGTGAAAGATGAGACTGATCTAAAACCTCTAACTGCACACCTAAAATATGCATTCATCTTCCATGATCAATCATATCCAGTCATTATCTCTTCCACACTTACTGAAACCGAGGAGTCCAAACTTTTTCAAGTGTTATAGGAAAACAAAAAAGTCCTTTGGTTGGACCCTAGATGACATACTAGGAATCAACCCTCCCCTTTTCATGCATCACATCCATCTGGAAGAGTCATCCAAACCAATTACACAACCACAAAGAAGACTCAATCCACTCATCCTTGAGGTAGTTAGGGAAGAGATCACTAAGCTTCTTCAAGATGGTATTATCTACCCAATATCTGATATTGAATGGGTTAGTCCAATTCAAGTTGTACCTATGAAGGGTGGGATAACTATTCTCACAAATCAACATGGAGAGGTAGTCACAAATCGAGTGAAGAACAAATGGCATGTGTGCATCGACTATATGAAATTTAATGTTGAAACCCGAAAAGATCACTACCCTCTTCCATTCCTTGATCAAATTCTAGAAAGATTGGCCAGAAAGTCACACTATTGAGTTCTTGATGGATACACCATCTATTTTCAAATACCAATCTCACCTCAAGACCAAGAAAAGACTACTTTCACATGACGCTTTGGAACATATGCAAATAGAAGAATGTCTTTTGGCCTTTGCAATGATCCTACAACATTCCAGAGGTGTATGATGAGTATCTTTTCAGAATTCATTGAACACTGCATGGAAGTCTTCATGGATGACTTCACCATTCATGGTGAGTTATTTGAATCTTCTTTGAGTTCACTCTCTCTAGTCCTTCAAATGTGTGTCAAGTGTAACCTTGTGTTAAATTTTGAAAAATGTCACTTAATGGTTGCAAATGGGATTGTTCTAGGGCATATAGTTTCAAAGGATGTCATTGAAGTCGATCCTGCCAAAATTGTAGTGATCCAATCCCATCCTCCACCAACTTTTGTTCGAGACATCCGTTCATTTCTTGTTCATGCCAATTTCCATCGTTGATTCATCTATAACTTCAGTAAAATTTCCCTCCCACTCACTCGTTTGCTCCAAAATGATGTTACATTCTATTTTGATGAGGTTTTCAAGAGATCCATCATTGAACTCAAAACTTCTCTTACATCTGCCCCGATAATCCAAACCCTAGATTGGTCATTACCCTTTGAGTTGATGTGTGATGCTTCTGATAGAGCTGATGGGTCTGTTCTTGGTCAAAGAAGTGAAAAAAATCCTTCATGTCATCTATTATTCCTCAAAAACATTGGATGAAACTCAATCTCACTACACTGTGACTGGAAAAAACTTCTAGAAGTTGTGTTTTCCTTAGATAAATTCTGGTCCTATCTCTTAGGTGCCAAAATCATCATCTTCACAGAACATTCTGCTATTAAGTTCTTACTCAAGAAAAGTGATTCCAAACCGAGTATAATAAGATGGATCCTAATGCTCCAAGCGTTTGACCTTGAAATTAAAGATAGACCAGGAAAAGAAATCCCGGTTGATGATCACTTGAGTAGAATTTCTAGTTCTTCTCAATCTGAAATCATCGATCCTGAATTCCCCACTGACTACCTTTCATCTCTCACTCCAAATATACCATGGTATGACCCAATTTTAAATTATTTGGTTTCTCGTGTTTTTACTAAAATGTTTTCAAAAGAACAAAAAATGAAGTTGAAAAGTGATTCAAAATGCTATTTTTGGGAAGAAAATAAACTTTGGAAAACTGGGGCATACATGGTAATTAGATGATGTGTTGAAGAAAATGAGCATTCTTCCATCATAGAATTCTGTCACTCACTTCGCGAAGGTGGGCACTTTGGACCACAAAGGACCTCCCAAAAGGTCCTAGATTCTGGATTCTTCTGGCCTTCGCTCTTCAAGGACTCACATGAGTTCTGTCAATCATGTCTCACTTGCCAAAAGTTCGGCACAATCTCCAAAAGAAATGAAATGCCCCAAAAGCCCGTAATATTTTGTGAAATCTTCGATGTTTGGGGCATCGATTTCATGGGACCATTTCCCCCTTCCAATGGATTCTCATACATTCTTCTTGCGGTTTATTATGTTTCAAGGTGGGTTGAGGCCAAATACACTAGGAAGGATGATGCTCATACTATTACTGAGTTCCTCAAAACCCACATCTTCCATAGATTTGTCACACCTCGTGCCTTGATAAGTGACTTAGGAACCCTTTTTTGTAATAAAACCATGGAATATCTTTTGAAAAGGAATGGGGTTGTACATAAAACTTCAACTGCATATCACCCCCAAACAAATGGCATGGCTGATCTTCTAATAGAGAAGTGAAAAGAGTGCTTGATAGAATTGTTAAGCCCACCAGAAAAGACTGGCCTGAGAGACTTGGTGAGGCCCTTTGGGCTTATCTAACTGCCTATAAAACACCCATTGGGATGTCTCCTTTTAGGCTTGTTTTTGGTAAAGCATGTCACTTACCAGTTGAAATCCAACATAATTCATTTTGGGCAGTGAAAACATGTAATTTTGATCTTGAAAAATCTGGTGAAGATCGATTGTTGCAATAGGCTGAACTGGATGAGCTTCGACTTGAATCCTATGATAATTCCAATCTGTACAAAGAGAAGGCTAAGGAAATCCATGACAAACACATCCTGAGATAGGTATTTCATAAAGGTGAAAAGGTAATGCTCTTCAATTCTCGATTTCATCTTCACCCAGGTAAGCATGATTCTCATTGGGAAGGTCATTTTATTATCACTAATGTTTACCCATTTGGTGCTGTGCAAGTCCAAGACCCCTCCTCCAAATGTACATTTATGGTAAATGGATATCAGTTGAAACATCACCATGAGAGGACATGCAATCCTGGAAAAACATCAACTTCCATTGGATCCACAGTAGACCCACCACTGGATGGAGATGGAAACCCACCAAATCTAAACCAGGGGTACCTCTTTCCCTTTGACTATTATTCTCCCTCTCTCCCTCACTCTCTCTTTCTTCATCTTCCTCTCTCTATCATTTTTTACCACTTTCATCATCAAACCCTTTCATTTTCTCTTTCTTGTGTGGGTGTGTATTTTAAAAAAACCATAAAAACTAAAATACACAAAACAAAACACAATTACATAAAAAAATACAAAAAAAATGAGTCATGCTTACTCACCATCGAGTTTTGATATTTTGTCCAACCATTTTGGGGATTTAACAGACATGTATTCATCTAAATTTTTTTTTGTATTTTTATCATGACTTTTTATAATGAATTTCGTGTCAAAATTTAGAAATTTTGAATGCTCAATTTTTTATTTGGAAAATGCTTTTCCAAAACCATGAGGAACAACATTTGCTTTCATGCCAAGGCCACCTATGGTCATCTATTCAAAATGTTTGTTTTTCGCCACCATTTTTCATTCTTGAGTTTTTGGACCTTCGAGCTGAATTTCCTACCTTAGTGTGCATTAATATGATAAATGCATTTTCTGAACCACATGAGAATTACAATAGCCAAATATCCTCCCATTTCCCTTACATTAATCCTCCTTTTGAAAGCCCCTTCAAGCCTATGAAAACCTTTTCTTTGATAGCCACATTACAAGCCCAATACCTTATCCCACCCAATAACAACATGGATTTTCATTGCATAAATTTTTGAAATTTAAGTGTGGGGGGGAATGTATTTCATTTTTGGGTATCATTTCCTTACATTCTGGTTAGTTATCATCTCCTTGAGGGCAAAAATCCATTTTAGTGTGGGGGGGAGGTTTTCATTCAATGGGATTTGAGAATGTATTGTACAAATGAAATTAAAAAGTGTTCAAAAAAATTAAAAAAAAATCAAAATAAAAAAAAATAAAAAAAATGAAAAAATGGGTTCTGTCTTGGGTAGGTCGAAAATAACTCTTCCTCAACCTTTGATCTTATTATAACTATTAAAATTAGTTTCGTGAGGAGATAAAACATGGGTTGGGATATGACTGTGAGATCTGTCTCAAGTTTAACTTTTGAAAAAAAGGGAAAAAAAAGAGAAAAAAGAACACTTGCATTATATTCTTATATCATTGGGTGATGTTTGGTGGTTTGTAAATATTTCATCTTCTCATCCCCTTCATATTTTCTTCCTCTATTGTGTCTTTCATCACATAATCATTCCCTTGTAAATATGTGTTTTCATTTCCTTCCATGTTTTATTTCAATAAAATGTGCATTGTTTTTCTATGTTGGTATTTTAACCCTCTTATTTTCTCTCTTGGACATTATATTCCTACCGTCCCATAGACAAAAAAAATCTTCAAAAGACCTCTTGATTTTTGAGCACTTTGGATAGGGAGTAGAAGCTGAGAGCTCTTAAAAACACTATGATTCTCACTTTTGGTTGCTGAAAGAGTGAACCTCCACAAATGAATTTTATCATCTTGAGAGGTGTGAGTTTTGAGATTCCACATTTTCCATTTCTAAATTTGAGAATGAAAAAATGAATTAGTTTTTCAAACATTGTTTCTGTAAAAAATTTTGGTGGATTTAAAAATGGATGAGTGAAATAGTCTAAAACTCCCCTGATTGGAGAAAACAAAATTTTAATATTTGTTGGTGAGTGAAAATGATTTTGTCATGTTTTTATATTTGTTGCACATGAGGGCATACAAAAAACTATGTGTGGGGGAGTTGATGTTATTAGTATTTTCATGACTTATTATATACTCTCTTTACTGATTTTATATGAAATGTGCGCAATTTGTGTGAAATATTAATGTTTTAATATTAAATATAATTTTGGAGCATTTTTTAGAAGTAGTCCAATTGAGTGAGTTTATTATTTTAATAATAAATATCACTATAATGATCCATATTATATGGTTATTGTTTTGTAGGATTATAATTTAATTATAAAACATTTCATTAGAAGGTACCATGAGCCAATTATGCCATTTGAAGGGTCATATGGTCCTCACAAACAAGACCAATGAATCTGTGAAGAAACTGGACTATTCATGAAGATTGATTTACTGGGATCAATCCAGATGTCCAAATACCTTAATTCTTCTCCCGCGTTCGGATTACATTTCAAGGAGTCCATGAAAAAAATTTCAGAACCTAATCACAAATACAAGGGGCCCAAATGATGCATTGAATTCTGGCCCACCATTCTGGCCGGGAATTAAAAACAACACACTAATTTTGCAATTTCCCCTGAAGTACCATCGTCGAGGATTCAAGCCGAGTGCTGCTACACACATTAACAGAGCACCGGAACCTTGACCGGTCGATAGGAGAAAATCAACAGTGTGTTTCATCCACTAAATCAGGAGAAATTACTGACAATGTTCATAGGGAATTTCAAATCAAGAACTGGTTCCTTCCCTAATCACTCAGAACTACCCTAGAGGGTTCTAGGATTTCTCAGATAAGGCCCAACGCCTCAAGGAAGCTCTGCAACAGGCTATTCAGGCACGTATGCAACCTCCTATAATCCCATCAAAGAGGGCTTCCAAAGCCGAGCCCGCCACGGTGGCCAAAATAGAGGCCCACAGACAACTAGAATTGCTTCTAGTGGCACCTGCCTCACAGCCTCGCAGAGGCCCTCCACCTCAGGCACAACCTCCTTCCCAGCAGTGACTGCCTCAGATCGGAAGGTTCCCCCATGAAACGAACCACCACCGGCTAGGTGGGACAATCAGGCTCTACCTCCTGGGAATGCCCCTCTGGCCCCTCGTCAGGGCCAGGCTCCCAGATCCCCCTATCCAGTAAGAAGGCACTAGACATACACTTTCAACGAGAATCAGGTCCCCAGTTACTTCCGTAGTGCCCTCGAGCTGGGGATTGTGCCCTTACCCGAGTATAGAAGGCAGGAAGAAGATAATCTCACTGGTTTCCCCGACTACTGTACCTATCATCGGAACGACGGGCACACCCTCTAGTAGTGATATGTGTTTAAAGACTTGCTTCAAGACTAGGTCAAGAACAACATAGTTAGGTTTGTCCTCTCTCCGGCACAAGTGGCGGGTATCTTTGTGTTGTCAGAAAGAGGTAGCGACGATGAAGGTGAGTGGAAGTAGGTTCCCAGCCACGAATACCAGAATTTTGACTACTGGATGCCTCATAAAATAGTCACCTATAGCCATGGTATTATTCAGGCATGCCTTAATTATCTAGAGCCTTTAGAATATTCAACCATTACCTCTGCGTCATCATATCAGCCGGCCTCTTCCTATAAGGGCAAGCGGCGACGACGCAAGAAGAAGAAATGTCATTCCACCACTGCCGTCATCATCCCACATTCTTGGTGACTTCATGCCCCCTGAGATGGGGATTCCTCCCATAATCCACCCAGTGGTGGATGATTTGTCAAGAGATAGTCAGGGGTACACTTTGGTTAATACCGTGGAGTCGATAAATCCCTATATGACTCCCGATATGGGGGAAAGCTAGGAGAACCTCCCCAATGTCCCTGGTAGATGTCAATGTTGGCGGAGCCGCAACTACATGGGTCAACGAGGTGCATCAGTTGGAACCTCCATCCAGGCCATGCATGCGACTAAAACAAGATAGTAGGCCGAACACAGTGCTTGTCACACGCAACCTCCTCATCTAGTGCCCTCAGATCTGTCTCCACCATCGTTTGTGCTACTAGATCCGGAAGAGCTACCTCGTTCGTACCTCATCCAGTCTCGCCCTACTATAGTCCAATCTTTGTTGTCAAATTTTCATCTAGAAGTCTCTCTTCAGGCCTAAAAAAGTGATATATGGAGCGTATCTAGCACTATCCAGCTACCGGTCCAACAGGAAGGGCCCTTCATGCCTTTAATTATATAGCGACCTCCTGTAAGAAGAGGCATGCATTTGACCCAGATGTATGATCTTCTGAAGCACCTAGTCGGCATTCCAGTGAGGATTTCTATCCTTGAAGCTCTTTTCCTGTCATCTGAAATGTGTGAGGTGCTTGCCGAGGCCCTAAAGAGCCTCCTCCAGTTTGAGAAGGAGGTAGAATCTGCAAAATCATTCCACGCTGAGGCAATTCAGATCACTGAATGCTAGGAATTTATCTCATTCTCTTGTGAGGACGAAGCCCCTATTATATAGGGGAACATTCGCCCACTATACACCATTGTCCTGTTCAATGGCGTGGAAGTATGCCGCAATCTTTTTGACATGGGTTCTGGGATTAACCTAATCCAGACTCGGACATTGTGGAAGATGGGGTTGTTTGAGGATGATCTAACTGCCTCTGACCTCAGAATCTAGGGATATGATAGGACCAAGAAGACCCCAGTCAGCAATATCTAATTGAAGACCCAGTTTGGTGGCCTAATTTCCTGTACTGAATTCATGGTTGACTTCTAGGACACCGCGTATAACACATTGTTGGACAGGCCATGACTCCACCTGCATGCAGTGGTCCCTTTTTCGTATCACCAATGTCTCAAATACACCCTCAATGGTCGAGTAGGCATGCTCCATGGATATGCGTCTCCTTTTTCTGCTTATGAAGACTGCTAAATAGACACTGACAACTACAAGAGAAAGGATAAGAAGATTCTGGAAAGTGAGGTTGAACCCGCCTCGGTCACAAGTGATCCCTGGGCAGTCTGTATATCGCCTACTTCGTCCAAATTCATCAGTTGGAGACCATGACCCCCGACATGGGGTAGTGTTTTGTTGTTTCGGGTACAAGAGGAAGGAATATTCTCAGGTCCATGCGATAGTGGAAAACCACCTCCTACTCTTACACCAACCAGGCTCAGGTGATCCCAGAACCTCCTAACGTTCAACGGTATCGGGACGTCAAGCTCATGGCAATGACACTACGTCATACGTGTCTGTTTCGCTAGGCTGGAATTAACCGGCACAAGCCAATGCGCCACTACTGCATTAATATTATCAAGCACGACCCCATGTGCTGAAGACCGGATGGGATTGGATCGATTGCCTTCATCGCTATGGTCTCAGTGGAACATGAATATTCTGTTATGATGACCAACGCCCTCAGGCCGACACCATCTTCCCATTAGAGTGTAATGGCTCAGAAGCAACTCCCCTCATGGAAGATCCATCAAAAATTGGAGAAGAGGACCTAGAAGATCCTCCCCCCACCATTGAAGAAGGCGTCTCTACCATAATCATTGAACTGGTAGAGGTGAGCCTTGGTAGCGAGGAAGATCTGAGAACCACATTGATCAGTGCCACCATGTCCCTTGAGGAGCAGCAATGATACATAGAAATCCTTAAACAGCACCATGATGTGTTATCATTGAGTTATGGGGAGATGCCATGACTAGATCCCTAGGTAGTTGTCCACCGCCTTGGTCTCCAGACAAACCATCACGGGTTCAAGCAGCCTCCCAGAAAGATGCACCCTTCTCACGGTGCCACGGTTGAGGCCAAATTTGAGAAGATTAATAAAGAAAAATTCATCAAGGAAGTCTAGTACCTCATGTGGATAGCCAACATTGTGGAGGTCAGGAAGAAGAACAGGTAGATCAGAGTTTGTATTGACTTTCGCGATCTCAACCAGCACTGTTCTAAGGATGATTTTCTCCTCCTAGTGACAGAGTTGTTGATTGTTGCAACAGCTGGATTCTAAGCCCTTTCCTTCATGGATGGGTATTATGGGTAAAACCAGATCCATATGGCCCCCGAAGATGAGGATTACATTTCTTTCAGGGCCCCTCAAGGAACATTCTATTAAAAGGTTATGCCCTTCGGCCTGAAAAATGCAGGTTCCACCTATTAGCGGGACTTGAACAGTATATTCAAGCCAATTTTCGGGACATTGGTAGAGTGCTATGTCGATGATCTGGTGGAAAAATCTCGACAACGCTAGAACCATCTCAAAGACCTTGAGAAAGTGTTCGGTTTCCTCCGTTTCCACCACCTGAGGATGAAACCACTTAAATGTGCCTTCGGGGTCACCTCCAAGACGTTTCTCAGCTTTTTTGTCAGATACCGAGGCATTGAGATCGACCTAGAGAAGATCAAAGCCATCAACCAAATGTCTCCCCCGAGAAATATTCAGGAGCTTCAATGTCTTCAAGGCCACTTAGGCTACATACGTCGATACATTGAAAATATGGTTGTAGATTGTAAGCCCATTTCCCGGCTCATGAAGAAAGGCTCCGCCTATGAATGGGATGAAGAGTTTCAGACCTCCTTAGAGGAAATCAAGAATTATCTACTCCAGCCTCCGGTTCTGATGCCACACGTCGCCAGAAAGCCATTGGTCCTTTATGTGACCGCTCTGGAACAGTCTCTCGGTGCCCTGCTCACCCAGAAGAACAATGAGGGGACATAGAACAACCTCTACTACCTCAGCCGCATGCTACTCGATACGGAGACCAGATACTCCTCTATTGAAAAGAGATGCCTTGAGATTGTGTTTTCTGTACAAAAATTGTGACATTATCTGCAGCACCATGAGGTACAGTTTTTCCTTCAGGTAGACCCACTGAAGTACATTATAAACTTCCCCATGTTTACTAGATGACTAGTGTGGTGGGTGGTGATCCTCCAGCAGTTTGACATCAGATTCGTGGCCCAGAAGGCTATCAAGGGGAAGGAATGGGAAAACTTTCTATCTTCCCATCCATCCTCCAGGGATGAATCCTTGGACCTGGAATTTCTTTATGACACAATCCTCTTAGTCGATCATACCATCTCATGTTGGAAAATGCACTTCGACGGTGCCTCCCAAAGCCCCACTGGTAGAAAGATCAATTATACTAGGATCAGCAGAGTGGGCCTGGGTATCGTCTTCATCACCCCAGTGCAAGCCGTTTAGCCATAATCATTCTTGTTCTCAAAAGGCTGCACTAACAATGAGTCAGAGTATCAGGATCTCATCACTGGCCTCAAGATGGCCCTTGAGATCGATGTTCCCCATTTTCATGTGAAAGGGGATTCTGAACTCTCCATCAAGCAGGACAGTGGCGACTATATCTTCAGGAATCTAGAACTCGTGCCATTGATGGAGTGCACCCTCCTTCTAATGGCTCGGTTCTATTCTCGACCAGAGGATCCCCATGTCCCTCGGTCACAGAATGGTTGAGCGGACGCTTTGGCCAGCCCAGCTGGGTCACTTGCACAACCCGAGTAGGATGATATGATTATACATGTGGCACACTAGAGATTAATTGCCCCATCATCCCAGAGGATGACAACAGCCCACGGGTAAGCCATTTTATTATCAGATCCTCCATATCAGGAGCCCCAGGTTTTTCAGATGTAGTGGTTGAGGCCACTCCTGACTGGAGATTACCCTTCATCGAGCATCTCCAAAATGGTTGCCTCCTGGATGATCGGGCAATGTGCGAGAGAATTCGACACCGCGCACAGTAGTTTACCCTCCAGAGTGGTCCCTGTCTTGAGTGGATCCTCTATAAGTGGGGTTTCGATGGTGTTCTCTTCTATTGAATTCACAGAGATGATATTTCTCAGGTCATTCAAGAGGTTAATGCAAGTTCCGGCGGTGCCCACGAGGCTGGGCCAAAGCCGTCCAATCAGATTCGGAGACTATTGTAATTCTGGCCCTCTATGTTCCATGATTGTATTGAGTTTTCCAAGAGATGCCACACATGCCAAGTTCATGCTGACTTCCTGTATCGGCCACCAGAGCCTATCCACTCCACCATGTTCTGTTGGCCTTTTGCGGTGTGGGGAATCGATGTCGTGGGACCATATCCACCGGCGATAGCTCGCCAGTGTAGGTTCATCCTAACTGCTTCAGATTTTTTCTCCATGTGGGCAGAGGCAGTTCACCTCAAAGAGGTCAAGGACCGTTCCATCGTTGACTTCATGAGCTCCAATATCATCCAATGGTTTGGAGTCCCTCATGTTGTCCTCACCTATAATGGCACAAACTTCCTAGAAGTCAAGCTGAAGAAACTGTACACTAAGTACATTATCTGTTTGAAGCATACCTCTCTTTATCACGCACATGCGAATGGATAGATCGAGGAATTAAACAAAATCCTCTCTAAAATTTTGTAGAAAATGGTTGGTCAGAACAATAAAAGTTGGTGGGACAAGTTCCCCAATACCCTCTGGGTGTATCAGATGACGACTCGCAATTCCACCCAGGTAACTCCATATTCCCAGGTGTATGGGGTTGAGGCCATCCTGCCCATCGATATCCAGCTTCCGTCATTACGCACTATATTCTTTGACCAGTAGGCACCATATAAGGTGGCAAAAAAATTTCTGGATGATTTGGAAGCACTAGATGAGAACAGGCTCCATGCCCTGCACAATTTGGAAAGGCATCAGAATAAGATATCTGGAGCCTTCAACAAGAAGGTTCGCCTTCACTCTTTTCTGCAAGGTGATCTGGCATTGGCCCTTTGAGCGCCAAATATCACCGGTAGGAAACCACCCAAGATAGAGCCTATATGGGAATGACCTTACATCATTTATAAGGTCTACCCTAATGGATCATAGTCCTTGGTAACCATGGATGGTGAGCGCATAACTCCTCCCACCAACGCAAAGTTCCTCAAGCAATACTTTTCCTGAGCCTTTGGGTCCCACATTACCCTAAACTGCACCACGGTCACGTACGACCTTGATCTGTATAGTACTACATGACCTTAAACTGGACGGTCTCACATGACCCTAAACTGCACCACAGTCCCGCACGACCTTAAACTGCATGGTCCTACATGACCTTAAACTGGACGGTCCCGCATGACCCTAAACCGCACCCTGGTCTTGCATGACCTTAAACTGTATGGTCCTACATTACCTTAAACTGGACGGCCCTGCATGACATTAAAATACACAATCATCCTGCATGACATTAAACTTCATCATCATCTTCCACGACGTTAAACTGCTCACTGTCATCCAGCATGACAATAAACTGAAAAATGGTATGAGCTCTATGACCCAAATATAAGATCTCCATCATCCTCACTACAATATGTTAATATTTAAGCTAGTCAGTCCTTCCTGACTGAGGCCCTGCCTCAGGCCCCATGGGCTTCCCCGATCTAGGCTCTCTTATGGGATTGTGTGATGTTGTATGGGATTATGTCCTCATTCATGTTGGGTTACTCGATGTACCGTACACATCCCCGGATGATATGTGTTTCATTGTCCTATATGATGTTATACTGTGCTTCTAGGACTATGTATGTCTTGATTCTAATCCTCATGGGATACATAGGAATGCTCAGACGCTTCATTTTGAGCCCAGCCCCAAACTCTTATCTTCAACTATCCCCCTGGGTATAACTTCCTCGGAGGTTCCGCACATGATATAGAGTAGGCTTCCTTAGCCCCACTTATACTAGGATTATAATGGTCACACCATGTACCCACTCTCGTTCTTCTATCCTCCCCAGTCTTCACCGCACAACGTTAAACTATATGGCCTTCAGGAACTACATATGGCTTGATTCCCATCCTCATGGGATACGTAGGAATTACGGGATATTTTGTCCATTGGCCCAAACCAAAATCCAGAAAAATCCCCTCAGGTCAGGACATATGGAAGGGTGCATACTTTTTCCCCAATTCACGTTGATCTATCATCGATCCGGCTATACTCCCCCCTCCCTGGAGATGTTAGTATCTTTCGTAGATGGGTACTGTTATGCTTTCTCCACTCCTTGAAAGGGATTCAATCACCTTCCTCATCCATAAGGGCCCCTGAATTGTATAGATACTAGGACTAAGGGCCCTCTTACCATTTTAGGCCAAAGCCCTCATGGGTGCCGAGCAACAGGGCGATACAATTCCCGTGTTTCGAATGTGGTCAGCGGTCGATGCTCATTTGTTGCTCCCATCTCAGGTCACCAAAAGGAATCTTTGTTTCGAACATGGTCAACATCCGCACTGGATCTTCCCGTCCACCCCATGATGTCCCAATCATCGCGTGTAGTGATCTGTTCTTCCCCTTCCCGTAGCGATGAACTATTTTTGAGCAAGGCCAACTGTCAGGCCCCTAACATAGGTTCCCTATGATTGGAGTGTATGGTGTGGTATGGGATTATGTCCTCATTCACGTCAGGTTACTCTTCATGCTGTACACCTCCCCTATCCAGGGAATCTTGTTCCCCTACCCTCCACTTCACTGCATGACAATAAAATGTAGGCTGGTTAGGCCTACCTGAATGAGGCCCAGCCTTAGGCCCCATGGACTTTCTAGGTCCCCGGCCCCCTGTCCTCACTGCATGAAGATACACTGAAAGATGTTCAGGCCTTCTTGACCGAGGCCCATCCTTATCCCCTCTTTGAATTTCCGGGTCCCCGAACCCTCGTCCTTACTACAGACGTTAAACTGCAATCTGGTCTGGCCTTCCTGACCGAGGCCCAGCCTCAGGCCCCTTGGACTTTCTGGGTCCCCGACCCCCATCCATACTGTAAGACGTTAAACTGCAATCTGGCCAGGCCTTCCTGACCTAGTCCTAGCCTTAGTCCCCTGGGCTTTCTTGAGCACCTTTTCCCAACATATTACCAAGAGTGTACGGTGTGGTATGGGATTATGTCCTCATTCATGTTGGGTTACCCGCTATTCTGTACACCCCTCCTATCCAGGAAATCCTATTCCCCGACCCTCATATTCACTGCAAGATGTTAAACTGTGAGTAGGCTAGGCCTTCCTGACCAAAACCCAGCTATCAGGCCCCTTGGGCTTTTTGGGGACCTGGCCCAGGTTCTCTCTTACGGGACTGTGTGGCGTGGTATGGGATTATGTTCTCATTCACGTCGGGTTACTCACCATGCCGTGCATGTCCTCATTAGGGTATCCTGCCCCTTGGTATCTTTGAGAACTATGTGTCCCTTGATTTCCATCCTTTTGGGATACGTAGGACCACCTGAATTTCTAGACTTCGGGTCCATCCCCATATCCCGGAAATCTCCATCCCACCTTGGCCCCTTGGCCTACCTCTCATGAGCCACTTCGTCAACCCTTTTCAATACTCCACCAATGTGCCTATGGGTACTCTGGTTTAGTTCCTGGAATGTCAGACTCTATTTAGACATGTTCTCACTCTGTTTTTAGGATTTTTGTTCCCCTTCATCAGGGATTTCATCACATTTCACACCTGGAGGGATCCCCAAGAATATCCTGGATACCACGCCTAAGGTCTCTCCTACCATTACGGGACAAAGCCCCTGAGGATTTCATACATGATCAATTCTCTATGAATATTAATTCAGACTATTTTTTAATTGAACCTATGTTCAAATAACTTGTGTCAAAGGTGACACATTGTTTACAACAATGAATAATGGAGAATTATCATCCATTTTAGAATGATTGGAGCAGTATGGTGAAGTATCATCTATCTAAGGATGGATTAATAAGAATGAGGATTTTAAGAAGACAATACTATGCTTCATGATTTCCTGAGAACCATGCAAGAGCTTACTTGAATAAAAGAACGATACAATTTGAATGAAGTTGAGAATTATAGTTGAAGATGAAGAGAGAGTGTGGATGGAGTTGGCATTCTAAAAAGGTCGCGAATTAGACATTTCTCTGGCAATCATATGATTTTTGCAATGTTCTTTAAAGATCCAAATACATGTATCAAAGGTGATACATTTTCTGCAACATTGAAGGTGTCTGAAGAATCATTAAGCCTCCACTTTTGGAAGAAGAGAGATAAATGGAGTGCTTTGTAATTAACACTCCAAAAGGAATTTGGGATTTGATATGAGTATGAAAGAAGTACTTCGGAATTAATATTCCAAAAATAATGGATGTAACCAGATGATGATTTGATGAATTGTATTTCACAAATAACATATGTTTGGAGAACATGTGATGCAAGCCTTATGAAGGATAGGGAGAGTAAAGAGGAGATTTTTTTACAAGAAAATAAAGTGGCGCACAAGTCAAGAGTGGCACACAAGTCAAGAATGGAACAAATGTATTGGTGCACAAGTCATATTTAAAGATTATACCATCCAAATATGACAAAGGAAATAAAATGGTGTTCATGTTAATGATTGGTGCTCAAGTCAAAAAGTGGCACACAAGTATTAGAGGCGTGCAAATGTAGCCTATAGGTATAAGTGGCGAGCAAGTGTGTTGCACAATTATAAGCAGTGCACAATTGTATGTTGCGCACAAGTCATATTCCAACATCATCATATTGGAAAATGACAAAGGAATGAATGATTCGCCCTAGTGATGGAAGTGTGCGCAAGTGTTGAAGCAATGCGCAAGTGGTGCAGCGCTGCGAAAGTATTGGCATGCAAGTGTATGTGGTACGCAAGTCACCAAAATGCATATAAATAGAAGACTTGCCTCATCATTTTTTAAGTCTCAAATCTTAAGAGAAAATTTGATCTCTGATCTCTCAAGTAGTTAATGTGGTGCACAAGCTGAGGGTTATTTATAAGGCGCGCAAGCTGGGTGCTGTGCAAGTGGTTCTGCACAAGTTTTTTGTGCAAGTATTGATGTGCAAGTTTTGATGCGAATGCTTCCAGAGCTGCACATGAAGGATGTGTGTGTAAGCCAAAGGTGGCGTGCAAGTTTTGAGTTGTGAACAATAGTGGCACGCATGTAGTGAGTGATGTTCAAGCAGGTGGCGTTCAAGCCGGGTGGCGTGCAAGCAAGGAGGCGTGCAACCAGGGTGGTGTGCAAGTAAGGATTAGCACACAAGATGTGAGTTTTTCTAGAAGTAATTACGGGATTCTATACCACATTGATGATTCTAAGTTTATCTAGATATCATTGTTTTTACAATCACAATGATAACTTGTGATTCTAGCAAGAAGAAGAACAAGAATGGATCAGTGTAAATGGTTTTTTCACTGAGAGAGAATGTGTGAAGAATAGTAGGTTTCGGTGTAGTTGTTTTTTCATTGAAGAGGAAGAAGAAGAAGAAGAGTGTGCATCATAAAGGTTTTCTACATAAAGATAAGATAATAAGAAGAAGAATAAGAACATAGTATTCCCAATTAAATCCTACATATTTTTAGGGAAATTTAATTCAGATGATGGTTTGTGAGTTGATCCTTAGTTTCTAAATAATAACATTGGTATATGTGATTCATGCTATGAAATAAGAAGAAGTGTTAGTGCATTCTGTTATTGCACTAAAGAAAAAGAATAAGCCCTAGTGCAGCTGGTTTATCACTAGTGAAGACGAAATGAAAAAGACAAGAAGAATTGCTTGCCTACAGCTTTGCAAGTAATCAAGTGAAAAGCACTAAAATAGATCAAGAGAAGATGATACCTTTTTAGGAAGAAAGAATTTTTTCTCCATAGGCCATATAAAAACAAGCTAGACACTGCAAGATAGGCTAGGTCATCACCAGTCTGGGGAAGAGGATTGTTTCCCACCCCCTCTAAAGTGTACAGACTCATACTGGCTAGAGGATTGTTTTCCTTTCCTCTCCATTGTAAAAGCATATCACATTATAGTGTAGAATCCATGCACTGGTCATCCCCATGCATGAAAAGGACGTAGCTACTATTATTGAGTGGTGATCCTTGTAATAATATCGCGTGCATATTTTTACTACATTCTATTATTGCATGCGACCGGGAAAAGAGAATAAGAGAATCAAGTTCCTAACAGGTTAAGAGGTATATGGATAAAAGTTGAATTTGGTTTTAAAACTCCCCAACACTGATTCACCGCCCCTCTCATTGTTCGGCATGTCCCAAATTGGTGCTCTCAATTGGTATCAAAGGTAGTTTAACCTCTATTTGATTTTATACAGTGAATTTATTCTCTTTGGAAAACATGAGCTCCTTTCCAAAGTCAACAATGAAGAGCAGTGTTTATAAAGATACATCTATCTCTGAGTAGAAAGAAATATCTACTAAGACCATGATGAATAAGAAAAAGTAAGATAACAGTAAATTGAGGAAGAATTCCGTATTATCTAAAGAAGAGGAATCATCGGGTTCTCCATATTTGGCTGATGTTGAAGACACACCAGACTTGTAAATTAATGAGAAGGTTTCTCAAGTCCCCACCAAGAAGATGGAAAACCTTCTTACCTCAAATGATCAAGTGGTATGTGTTAGTGCATTTGGAAATTACCCTCATGGTGAAAATTCTATCACATGTGGTGATGATCAATCTGCAACATCTCAGGAAATAACACTTGATAGATTAAGAAAGATTCTGCATGGTTTTCCTGAAGAAAGTGCATCCCTGGTTTGTGGAAAATTTCAATGTATGCCGGAAAATATTACTCATCTGGAAGAAGAAACTGATGTGTTGGAGAAAGGATTACAAGCAAAAATTTTTGAATGATTAAAGCTTTGCAGATAAGTTGGAGCCTTTGAAGCAACCATGACGGGATTTGTAGTAAGATTTTCAAAGTGGCTAAACTATGTTGGAGAAAAATAGGGATTCATAAGACTCTTGAAGAGAAGATCCATGAACTTGAAGATGAGCATAAAAAGGCAATGATGTCAAGGATTTATATTTGGAAATTTATTCCAATAAGATCAATGAACATGAATATTTGTAACACAAAAAGATTAAGATGCATGACGATGAAGTTGAAAGATTATAGAAGGCTTGTGTAGAGAAGATAACTATGATTGAAGACCAGGAAGTCATTCTCAATACAAGATCTCTAGAATTAGAAGCCGACTTTACTAATCTTAAGAAGACACATATTCAGTCTCCACAAAATAAGGAAATAGTTGCTGTTAATATTCAATGATCAATGGAGGATTCTACTATAAAAAGTCCTTTAACATGTGATAAGAAGATCATGGATTCATTCATTGATCTATCACAAGTAGCTGAGAATGTAAAGGTACCATCGATACCAACTTGTACTCACGGTTCTAAAATTGTTTCTACAAAAAGTGAAAGTTGGAAGAGAAACTATAAACAAGTATGAATAAGGAAAAGTGATGAGATAACTCTCACTATGAATATGGTGAATAGGAATAACTTTATGGAAGATAGATCCCCCCAGAAATCGCAACATATCAAGAAGAAGATTCAACAACCTTATAAAGATGATGAAAAAATGTCAATGTTTGTTGGCAAATGCTGGTGCTGTAATAGATTTGGGAATTGTGCAATGGATTTATGGTATAATCACATAAATATAAAAGAATATAGAAAGCCCATATCAAGGGGGAGAAAACCAGAGGATAATAAGTAACATCTACAGATCCTGAAGAATATGTATACTACAAACAGAATTGGAATGTCTGATAACATATGTTATGTATGCAATGGGAGTGGTCATAAGAATGGTGCATTCATATCTCATAATGTAATAAAATATAATAAGAATAGAAGACCATAGAAGCTGGTGAAGAATGAAGAAGCTATCTTGGTATGTAATCAGAAATATGTTGCAAGTTAAAATGCTCTCATGATGTTTACAAGGACGAATGTTGAGAAGTCCTTGGATTATAAATCCAATAAGGGAAAGTGTGGTGCATCCAAAAGAACTACTAAGAAGGATGACACTAAGAAGAAACCATGTAGCATATCCAATCTTGATGCCTCGGTCCCTAATGATATACTAGTGGTTTGACCAGAAGATTTGGAAAGAATGAGAAATATGAAAGAAGAACATGCTAAGAATAGTGCTAAAAACAAAAAGAAGATATAGCATGAAGACAAAGATGTTTTGTTTGTGAGGTGTAAAAAGGCTAGTTATACTATCAGAAATTGCTTTGAATTTATTCCAGCCCATCAAGAATTCATGAAGAGGACAGAAGTATCACCGGGAGATTTTTGTTCTTGTAAAGATCTTAAAGAATGAATATTCACACAAAAATAGGTATAATATGTATTGAGATCCACACATCCACGTTGAAAATTCATTATCTAATGTGAAAGTGAGAAGAGGGGAGAAAATGGAGCGTCATGGTTGAAAAAATCACATCCACCTTCATTCTCACATTGGAGAAGCATAGAGGATCCACCTTAAAACATTAAAACTTTGTGTATTGTACTTGTTATTATTATACATGGAATTGAAGTGGAAGTATTGTCTTATGGGGAAAACCTGGGATTCAGTGAGGAGAAGTGTTCCCTTGAGGGGGAGACACAAGAAGAAGCTACCATAGTCATTTTCCCAATGAGTATCAACATTAGTTGGTATAAAATTCAATTACTCTGAAGATTGTATGAAGATCATGTCATTGGAAAAGTAATGTCGTTTCATAATCTCTCATCCTTGGTTACTCAAAATAAATATATTTTTACAGAGGGTGAGTAACTAGGATAATCAGTGACATAAGAATAATGAATGTTCCCCAAGGCCACTTATCCTGCTAATTGCCCCTGAATGTTTTTGGTCCTTTTGTTGTAGTGAGTGTAGGAATTTTAGGATTGATTATTTCCTATCACATTCAATATCTTTATCCTGGAATGAATGTGGAAAACCCTTGGAAACATGTATAGGAGATCTCATGTCATGAGGTATCACAATAAGTGGATATTGGAAAGATTTGTTGCCTAAATCAAATTCTCTTATTTTCTATATTTAGCTTTGCTCAAGTATACATAGAGTGAAATGCTCGATGAAACACTTCTTATGTATGTACTGATACCCTTTCAACCATGAACATTGTATTTCATGTCAAAGGGGGGGGGGGAAGTGATATGAAAGTTTGAAATGAAAGGCGAATAGAAACAAGTAAAGCCGAGATAGAAGATTATTATATTGACATTGATTCTTTCATTTGAGGAGGCTTTGTCGTATTGACAACAAAATAAAAAGGGGGGGATTTTTGGGAGCAATTTTTGTTTGAATATTTTATTTTTTGTCAACAGTTGTAAATAATCATCAAAATGACCAAGGAGATGAAGAAGGACCAAAAAGTTTCTGGAGATTGGCTGAAGTGAGGTTTCCTGGAGAATTATTATGGAATCATAGCATAGGATTTCATACATGAGCAATTATATAAGAAGATTAATTCATAATATTATTGAACTGATCCTAAGTTCAAAGATCTTGTGTTAAAGGTGATACATTGTTTACAACAGAGAAGAATGGAGAAGTATCATCCATTTTAGGATGATTGGAGCTAAATGGTAAAGTATCATCTATCTAAGGATGGTTGAAGAAGAATGAGGATTTGAAGAAGAAAATGCAATGCTTCATGATTTCATGATAACCATGCAAGAGCTTACTTGAAGAAAATAATCATACAATTTTAATTAAGTTGAGAATGATGGATGAAGCTGAAGAGAGAGTGTGGAAGGACTTTTCATTCTAAGAAGGTAATAAATTACACATTTCCTTGAAATCAGATGATCGATGCACTGTTCATTAATGTTCCAAATACATGTAGAAAAGGTGATACATTGTTTGCAACATTGAAGGTGTTTGAAGAAGCCTTAAGCCTCCACATTTCGAAAAAGAGAGATAAATGGAGTTCTTTAGAAATGACACTCCAAAATGAATTGAGGATATTATGTGAGGATGAAAGAAGTACTTTGGAATTCAAATTCCAAAAAGAATGGATGAAACTAAAAGAGGCTTTTTTATTTTGTATTTCACAAATATCATATATTTGGAGATCTTGTGATTCAATCCTTATGAAGGATAGGGAGAGTAAAGAGGAGATTTTGGAAAAGGAAAGAAAGTGGTGCACATGTCGAGAGTGGTGTGCAAGTCAAGAATGACACGAAAGTATTGGTACACAAGTCATATTTCAAGATTACCGCATCAAAATATGACAAATGAAATAAAATGGCATGCATATTGGCGCAAAATTCAAAAAGTGGTGAACAATTAAAAGAGGCGCGCAAGTGTGGCGCGCATGTATAAGTGGTGCGGAAGTGCATCATGAAAGTATAAGTGGCGTTCTTGTGTATGTTGCACACAATTCATATTACAACACCATCATTTAAAAATATGACAATGGAATGAAAGAGTCATTCTAGTGATGGAAGGGAGCACAAGTGATGAAGCGACGTGCAAGTGATTCAGCACTGCACAATTATTGGTGTGCATGTGTATGTGGTGAAGAAGTCATCAAAATGCCTATAAATAGACTTCTTTCCTCCTTATTTTTTAAGGCTCAACACTTAAGAGAAAATTTGATCTCTGATCTCACAAGTTGTGGAAGTGGCATGCAAGCTGAAGTGGCGCGGAAGCTGAGGGTTATTTATAAGTCGTGAAAGCTGGGTTCCGTGCAAGTGGTGCCGCACAAGTTTTTCCATGCATGTTTTTTCATGCATGTTTTTCTACGCAACCTGCCAGAGGTGTGCAAGAAGGATGTGTATAAGCCAAGGGGTTTGTGAAAGTTGTGAGCTGTGCACAAGTAGTGATTGGTGCGCAAGCAGGTGGCACGCAAGCTGGGTGGCGCGCAAGTAGGGAGGCACACAAGTAGGGTGGCGCGCAAGTAAGGAATGACGCGCACGCTAGGATTTTTTCTAGACGTTATTACCTGCTTCTGTTCAATTGTGATGATGCTAATTTGATCTAGACTTTATTGTTTTACAATCACAAAGAGACCATGTGATTCTAGCAAGAAGAAGAAGCATAAGGGATTGGTGCAGATGGATTTGAGCTGAGAGAGAACATGCGAAGAAGAGTAGGTTTCAGTGCAGTTGTTCTTTCATTGAAGATGCATAAGAAGAAGAAGAAGAAGAGTGTGAAGATTACAGGTTTTCTACATAGAGAGAAGATTATAATAATAATAATAAGAAGAACAGAGTATACCCAATTAAAGCCTACAAATATTTAGGGAAATTCAATTCAGATGATGCTTTGTGAGGAGATCCTCAGTTTCTGAATAATCACATTGGTATATGTGATTCATGCTAAGAAAGATGAATAAGTGTTAGTGCATTATGTTATTGCACTAAAGAATAAGAAGAAGTCCTAGTGCAACTGGTTTTTCACTAGTAAAGAAGAAAAAAAGAAGACAAAAAGAATTTCTTGCTTACAACATTGCAAGTAATCAAGTGAAGAGCACTGAAATAGATCTAAAGCACAACCTACCTTATGAATAAGGAATAAGATTGTCTCCATAGGAAGTATAAAGAACGAGCTAGATGCTGAAATTTGGTCTAGGTCATCACCAGTCCAGGGAAGAGGATTTTTTCCCAACACCCTCAAAAGTCTAGAGACTCACACTGGCTAGAGGATTGTTTTCCTAGCCACTCCATTGTAATAACATATCACATTATAGTAGAGAATCCATCCACTGGGCATCCCCATGCAAGAAAAGGATATAAATACTCTTATTTAGTGGTGAACCTTGTATAAATATCATGTTCATATTTTACTGCTTTCTATTATTGCATGTGATAGGGAAAAGAAAATAAGAGAATCAAGATCCTAATAGGTCAATAGGTACAGGGATACAAGTTGAAATTGGTATTAAAAGTCCCCAACACTAATTCACCCCCCTCGCAGTGTTAGGTATATCCCAAATTGGTCCTCTCATATGGGCTAATTAGTGGGGTCACCAACCAAAAGTATAAAGCTTCCAATTTTATCTATTAGACCATCATCCCTCATCTTAGCTCATCCACATTCTATGGCCAAATACCAAAACCATCCATGAACCTATCTCACACCCAAAAAATCACATATAAAAATTTATAAAGGAGTTATGATAAAATAAAATCCCACAAGTAATTAAAAAAGAAAACCCATTTAAAAATAAAGGATAATAAACTTATTGGATGCTCTTTCCACACCCAAATGAGATCAATGATCCTCCAAGGGTCTGTACCATAGTCATGGAACTCAATGAAACCAAAATAAGATCAAACAGAACAAAAAGTATAATCCCAAATATATTTTTTTTCCAAAACTATTGATTAAATCATTAACCACAAACCTCCAACAAAATAAAGGGCAACCACATGCATATATTTCTTTAGGATATCCTCAGGAAATGTCAAACCAAATCCCCATTATCCTAAGATGATTCCATCATCGAATAAGCAAATATTCTCTCAAACACCTATACTATAGTGCCAAAAATTAAATGATAAATACGATGATAATTAATAAGATCTTTAAAGGTAAAATCATATAAATAATATCTTAAAAATGATACCAAATACAACCCCATAATAGGGCAAACCAATATTAGTGTTGAGGGGATATCCCTGGTCTATGCGAGCCAAAAATGAAGGGAAATAGGGGCTTCAGCAATAAAAAGACTTTGGATAAGAATTGTTGTTAATCGATATAAAAACCCCAACTCGCAATATTGAGGAGGCCACTAGTTGGGTTGTCGCTACATGAAATTGCATATGCCAATGGTGTCCTCCATCATCTATCTATAGATTGAATGTTGTATCCCTTAACACCTTGCATGTCTCTTGAGCATTCCCATTACTCCCATCCACTATCTAACCCTAAAACCATATCCTAATACATGCTCTAGAAGGTTATAAACTTACAGAACACATATCAAAATTCTATTTAAAAAAATGACATAGCTAGTGACTAGGAAAATATATCTTCTCATGGATATTCAAAAATGCATACAAAAATATGGAATTACACCCTTTAAATAAAAAATAAATTTCCATTAAGGAAATTTTTTTTAAGAAAATTATATATAGTTAAATAATAAAAATATCTTGAAATAATAAACATTTTCATCTAACACAAATAGAAATGGCTTTAAATAATGTTTTTCAACAAATTCATTTAAAATGTCCCATATAGATATTTCCATAATGACTAGATTATATTGAAAACACTCTAAAAACGAGGAGGAAAACATTGAAAATGCATTAAAAGGATCAATTTTTTTCACTATAAATTAATTTCAAAAACTTAATAAAAATAATGTAGTAAATATTTAATGATATTTCATTTTGAAATATTTCAAAAATTCAGCCACCTCATTCCAAGAAGAACTATTTTTTAACATATATCCTTAGAAGGAAAATTATCAAAGAGTAATATTAATCCCTACTAAATGCATAGAAAAAAATCCCTAAATTTGAAGAATCCTACCAGCCACTACATATCGTTAGGGATAGTAGGATGAGTCCACACCATAATAAAAAAATTAGGAAGAGGTTTGGAAGGAAAAATATTATAAAAATAAGTATATACCTTGAATCAACCACTTGAAATCAAAATATATGGGAACAAATAGAACAACAAGAGGAGGGGATGACTCATGGGGGGATTATTTTGTTCAATCAACACATGAGGATATAAAAATAGGGTAAAAGAATTTTATATGAGAAGATAAAAATGGTTAATTAAAATTTAATGTGAATGTATGATGATCACATGATTATGTTTTATAGTTTACAAAACTATGTACTATCTGTGATTCTTGGCATGGAACAATCCCAGACACCCAACATGGTTTTTCCACAAATGATACAAACAATTTCAAAGACCATGAAAAAAATACTTTTAGAAGTGTATAATTTTTCATGTGCAATGAATACAATATCATTTAACAATTAATAAACCTGAAATTGAGGAAAAAAAATTCAAAATTCAAAATTTAAATCTTGATACTTCAAAAAATTAAATTACATCATACTAATATAAGTTATGATTAAAAAGAAACACGATAGTTTCAAAATTTAACCCACCATGCCCCATTATTCAACCAAAAATTATTTGGTGAATGTCAAATAAATTGAGGGATAAAAATACTAAACACATGATTCTAAGATGCTGGTGACAGGTAAAAACAGAAGAATACACCCTTAAAAGGAATAAAAACTCTCAATACTATCCCACAAAACATCTAGAATAATCCTAAAAACCACAAACAAACCCTAAAAATAGATTCATTCAATAATTGTCTAACATATTTTTTAGAAGATGAATAATTATTATAGGTCTCCCAAATATTTGGAATTCATATAAACGTTTGAGTGTAAGTAAAAACAAGCCTCCATTATAATTTATATAATTCCCTTCATTTATCAACAATGACCACTCAGAAATCCCATTCCACATTCAAATAAAAGGAACAAACATATAAAATTGAAATTACCATTGATTAAACTTGATCGAAAATTACATCTACAATATCCATCCATTACACAGATAAACTAAAATCATGATCAATAATAACAATGAATATATATGGGATATGTTATTTTCCTCAATAACATGAAAAAACGAAATTTAGGACATTAAGACTTGGTTCACCCTTGATGGTGTAGCTAGCTAATTCAGAATCCAGTACATTAAAGCACTCAATTATACTACTACGACACACATCCCAGTTACATGATCTTATATCAATAGTTACCCCATGTTAAACCCATCATGAAACAAATCATTAATGAATACATTACCACATCCACATAACCCACATGGAAAAAATTAAATAAGTAGCAATATGGTATAAACATAAAACACCAACAATATGATCCATATTGAAAAAATCTGAAGAACCCAATCATGGGAATCCACACAAAATCACATCAATGATTGATCAACTATAAACTCGTGAGATAAATAGTAATCAAATTCTTATTTCACTGAAAACACCAATTATTTTACATGAAATGATTCTAGAGATGGAAAAGTGACCAAACTAAGTAAAATTCCATAAAATAATGAATATAAATGTCATTATTGTGTATGAAATACATGGTAAGAGAAGGCTTCAGTTCCAACACCTTACTCAGGTTTGGGGTAGATTAAATCATTATAATGATAATAATAGACATAATATAGCTTTTACCACTAGAGACCTATTTTTTTCTTCTACATAGACCTTTATAGAATGAATAAATAAAAGAATATAAAAGTGAACTCAACCAGATTTGGATTCTTATATCATGTTAAAAAATCCTTATAAACCAAGTTCAAAACCAAAATGAAAATTAAATCAGTTTAAAAATAATTTAATTTCATAGAAAAGTTTTCACACCGATCCAAACCACATAAATTTAATTAAATCTGAAAAATTAATTCACCAAACACACCCTATTAAATTTAAATCATCTTTTAAAAATTCCATTTTGTTTAGAGAACATTATATAAAATTCTATTTATTAATTAAGGGAAATGCAAAACCTGATTTCTCACAATTAAAATTATTTCTAATAATTTAAACAAATTTTGAAATTTTTTTAATCCTAAAAAACATTTAGAACACTTATAAAACTATTAATATTAACATTTTATACAAAGATCAAAACACATCAAAAGATACGTTAAATTTTTTTTTAGGAAAATCCATAAAAATATATATAATTATTTCACCCTTATACACCATTATTTTATGAAAATGGCCAAACTCATTCCAAAGAACAAACTTTATCAAAAAAAAAAAATTAAAAACACATAATATCATTTTGAAATTATCTATCAAATTTTAAATATTAATAACTCAGTTTTCCTTCACATTGGAAATAAATTCTTTCTTAATTTATAAAATCTCTTCCCAAATTTCATGGTAAAACCAACCTCTTTTTAAAAAATAAACATTAAAAAAAATCATTTCATATACAACCCACACAATCCCATTTTTGAAATTAATCACCTTTTTATAAATTTATTAATTAAATAAAAACTTGTGGTAAATATAATCATCCTTCATAAAACAAATATTCCAAAAATATATGAAAAAATTGGGATACCACATAATGATCCAATATAATCCTCTATAATATCACCAATTTACCAATTTGACTCTCTCAACTCTATTACAAATTATAAATGACAATATTGCAACAACATACAAAGTGGAAGAAGTTCAAAAAATAAGTCCTAGAGAAAAAATAATTGTTCATGATTTGGAAACATGGTTTATACTACTATGTTCTATTCATTATATAGCTTCAGAAACGATTTCCAATAAAAACATTATGGTCCCAACTTGTTTTTCCAGACCATGTGAGCAAATCATGAAACCCTAGCTCTTCTTCCAATTCCACCATAAAATAATAATAAACACCCATTTATTCTCATTAACATCCAATTTTAATCAAATATCAGCTTCCCTCATTAAAATAACCTTTAAATAATAATGTCAACAATCTAAATTCAACATTTAAATCCCAAATACCCATAGAAACTTAAGGATTGGGTAAATAAATAGTTAGATAACTTTTTCAGTATTTTTAGTTATCATGGTATGATGATCTTATCCCATTAGTAGAAAAATATGTAAATAAAAAGATCACATTTTTGTAATATAGGCTTTTAAAAAACCTAGTGCCTAATACAATTTTTTAATGAACCAGCTTGGAACACCCCGAATAAGACAAAAAAGATAGCTCTCCATATGACCAAAAAAGTATTCCATATTTGCATATGTTCACAACTAGTGTCATAGTATTAATGTGGTACAAATGGGAATGATTTCCCTCTCTTGAACCAAATGACCTTATCGAAAAATTTATTAGAGGGACTGATATAATCCATCCATATAATAGATACCCAAGCACCATGAATAAAATTGTTATCATAAGTAGAAATAAACCAAAATAGAGTACAAGATTCTCAAAAACAATACTCACAAAATAGTTCATTAAATTTAACCAAAGTGTTAAAATATGATCTATGATTCACACTTTGTAGAAACCAAAAAATGAAAATATAGAAATACAAGGCTTCCATATAAGCATCCTGAAATGGATAATAAAACACATCTTCAAAAAATATAAACCATCTGCATCTGTCCCTTGGTCACTCATCATTTATCATCAACTGATAGTACACCAACCTAAGCATCAAACACACATAGATATTATATCACATACTATGAACCTGAAAGGAAACAGAAGGTCTGGATAAACCTATTTGTGTATTCGGTGTGTGATAAAAAATGGGCCCAATAGGATACCACCAGTGAATTTTCACAAAATGTGAAAGGAATTTCAATAATGATATTATGAATATAATTTTATTAAAATTGAATCGTGGACATGCATGTACATGAGAATCCAAATAATGAAACATGGTTGGATTTGAAAATGAAAAAACAGACCATTCTCATATAAAAAAATTCTATAACCAAAACCATTTAAATGTTACACATTAAAACTAGACTGTAGAACCATTGGTTCTAATTAAAACTAATGTAAAACCATTTCCCTTAATTTCTCAAAAACACAATACAAATTCCATAGTCACACCCCATTGTGATACTTTTAATTTTATATTTCAAATCCATTTTACGAATGCATTTATAAGAAGCATTAACATTCATCACAATGGACGATTATCAATTTACATTTAGAAATAATTTTTAAAAAATAAAACATGAATGATATAGACACAATCTTTGTTACTAATAGATCATTTGATGAAAAAAATAAGATGGGAAACAAATTCAATCCAAACAAAGGTTTTTGTTAATCCAAACAAGTATAATGGTTTATAAATAAGGCATAATCGAATCCACTTAAACATCATCTAATGAATAAATTTTTTTTGGAAACACATTGTACTCTAACATGGATAATATTGGACATGGTATCCTTATATCACTATTTCTATGTTCCCAAAATTAAACTATAATATTCTAGTGGACACCCCTTCCAGTCACTAATTATAAGAAAACCCCATAATGGGCACACATTTCTTGGGATACTAGCTTGTGTGTGCACAAAAGTTTTTCATAACATACATACATACCTTTTAATTCAGTACCTTTCATCCCATGATTAATCTCAATAGATATTAGAATATAACAATCGAAATGACCATTAAATTTTATTCAATCAATATAATAACAGAAAACTATTACTCAACTCTTCTAAACATGGAAAATGTATACCATTTAAATTTTCCGAATAATGCATACATATAAATGAAAGTTAATTTATACCCTTTCATAATAAATAAAGTCACATAAAAGGGGATCAAATTGATTTTTTTTCATTCACATTATGTACACTATCTAAAATAATTTATATACAACAATTCTAAAAATACATGAAGTGATAAGTATTTCTTGCATAATTTGTAATTATACATTTTAAAATCACTGAAATCAAGAAATGAAAATCCAAACCATTTAAATCATAAATACCTTCCCTCTATGTCAGATCAATTTATGAAAACAATTATTTAAATTAAATATATAAAAATATCTAAATATAAAAAAACATTATTTTTCCATGAACCCAAATGGGTTAAGATAAATCATTTCAACAAATCCATTTAAAACATTCTTACTATTAAATTACATAAATCTAGGATTTTATAGAATAAATTTTTAAAACATTGAGTAAACACCGGAAGTTACCAATAAAAATCTCAACATCCATCTTCATATATGTATACAACAAAATTAAAAAATTATAAACAACAACTCTTCAATGACATATCATTTAACAAAATTTTATAATGTCACTTACCTTAAACCATGAAATCCAATGTTGAAACATGTGTCCATCAATGGATAATGCTCAACCATGAAATAGAATTCCTCCATCATACATAAATAAAAATTACCACTAAACTCGAATCACCATGAACACTAATACTATCCACCAAAGCCCCTAGTGTTTTTGAAAGAGTCTATAATTAGAGGATAATGTGGTAGAAATATTGAATAAACGAATAATAAGAAATGTTGAAGGATTTAAATTGATGAAACCACTTCTATAGAGTTGGGGGAGACATTATGGTGTGAACCCTTAGTCTAGCTAGATGAGAGGTGATAAAATAATAGTGGATTAAAAATAAATTAAAATATATGGAAATGGAAATTTTGCCTTTTAATTGAATATTGCGGCATGAATGGTCTTGATACATGATATAACAAACCATATGAAAATCCTAAAACTTAAACAAGAACAAACCGAGACACCCCATATGGTTTGTACACACAGTTAACTAAATCATGCATCTATCATACTAAACACAAAATTAATAATATAGAACTACACATATGAAATCATCACAACTTTCCCAAAGTTGTGTGTGAACTTTTTGATAATGTAAAATACATAAACATAATAATTTAAATCTTAAATATTAAAAAATTTCCCAAATTAAAATAAAAAAAACATTTCCACATCCAGTGACCATAATCTGTTGTGTAATAATTTACATTGGTACAAGATATACAGTATTAAATCAGTCATGATTGAAAACATTAATAATATTTTGAGATTAGATATATACATTATATTCATAATAAATCGGAATCATCAAACAGTATTTATAATAATAATGTAAACATTTTTATTCCTTTTAAAATATCCTTGAATTAATTAAAATATACCTTATTAGTTCTACCAGTATGTGAAAAAATAAAACTTGAGATCAAATGGACACTAAGGGGTTTCATGAAATTAAGGGAATTATGAATAACTAATTGGTAAAATATATGAACAATTTAATAATTAAAAAATATGGCATAAAATTAATATTGTTATCATGAAATATATCGAAGGATATAATTAATATAGTAATCACATTGTCAATAATAACTGATTCCTTAATGATATAATATATAATGTCTAACACATTAATCCCATGATCAAGGCCTCAATAATGAAATTATCATTAAATGTGATGTTATATAAGAAAATAAAAAATTATAAGTTATTCATTAAAACATTATAGTCACCCCAAGACCTAGAAATTTAATTAAGAGACTACGTAAATGGATGATCACAAATCAATAAATCATTATTAACATATTTCTGAGACCTTCACAATGATATTATAATTAAATGTGACTACACACACTAAATACCCAATTTTTTTCTCATGTGATCTATAGATGTATCCATGTGATATATAATTATAAGCTACATACACCACCAAAAATTTACAATATATAATTCATGTGTTGAATGATCTATATAATTCATAATAAATTTTAATTGGTATTAAATTAATATCCATATTAAATATTCAAATTGAAATGATAAGATTTATTGCTAAATAAAAAGAATAACATTATGATAATCTATCTCAAGTATGGTAGTGGGTGGAATAATTAGAGAATATCAACAATGATATATTATAATCCTTAAATAATTGTAACCTATATGAATGAAATATTTATATATATAATGGAAAATTTCTATAAAATAAGAAAACATATTTTTTATGTTAATTAATATTAATAATTAAAGACTCAATAATATATTAATTAATTGAATTTTCCTAGAAAAAATTTGGAAACATGAAAAAGATTCTTGATAATTGGTAAGGGTCAAGGTGTTCATGTTTTAAATATTAAAAAAACCTTCTATTCATATTTTCCCCAGAAGAGTAAGAATTATTTAATTGGATGTTGATAAAAAGATTCCACTAAAACCATTTGAAATGAAATTAAATGTTAAAATAAAATACATTTAGTAATCATTATATTATAGGCAAGAATTTTAATGAAATAATTTATCCAATATCTTTAATTAATAGAAATATTAATGACAAGAAATATGAAATAATGTTGTATTTTCCTATAGACATTTATTTAGATGATTTCAGTACCCGAAAGAGGAAAATTTAAAGGGGAAATAAAAAATAAATAAAAACTAGAGGATATGTTAATAGATAATCTTTATGAGAAAAAGAGAATATAATTCCCCGTATGGAAATGAAAACATATACAATATTGAATATTGATTATATTTTAAAATAAATTATTACATTGAACATTTTATTAGATGAACATGCTCCAATCCCATATTATTGGATATATCCAATTGGTTTTAACCTTATAAATTATTTTATTCGTATATGAGAGATACCCTATCCTCTAGTATGTGATAAAGATATTTGTGGAAGTATTTTTATAGGGATTAACTGAAATAAGATTCACATGGTGTGTGTAGAATTGATGTCATAATGGGATCCTTATTAATAGATATTGATGGATCATTGGTAAATATTAATAATCTTAAGGTAAAATAAATTTTATTTTCTAGTATTGGCTCAAAAAAATTAGCATACTTTTAATGATAGGACAATTGACATAAATATTTTACTAAATTAATATATTAGTGATAATTTTTGGAGATATTTGAATCATTTTCCCTTATTCAAATATCCTCTATAACCCATTTAAGAATTGTAGTCATGATAATTCTTTATCACGGTATATCATTTTTATTATCCAAAATAATATTTACCTTATTAAGAAAATTAATATGGTTATTCTAAAAATTGGATCATATTTACAAGATTCAAATTTAATAAGTGATATAAATTATATTTAATAAAATTATTCTTATTAAAAAGTTATATTTTTTTCAGATAAAATAAATTTAATAATTAAATTGAATATATATAAAAAGAAGGTATAATATTTATTTATATGAAATTTATTACTTTTTTATTAATAAAATATTTTTTTTCCTTCAAATGAAGAAAAATATTAATAGAACATTGTGAATACTTAAATAAAGTAAAAATACCAAAATAGATTTTCATTAGAATAAAATACAATGTTGGTTATAAAGAGTATAATATATAATTATAATCTAAACATAATAATTTTATATAAATTATATTAATCCTTAATTTCTATTTTTGGTGACAAAATTTATTCATATATTTTTAAGCCATGATTATATCATAATGATTTAATAACAATTTTGATATTTTTTAAAACGATATTCTTACTATTCACATGAAAATCCACTATTTAAGTAAAATACCATAAATTCACTAGCATATTATTTTGGGAATATAAATCTAAAAAATATATCTATAAAATAAATTTTATACATTCAAATTTATGAATATAACTTTGAAATGGACTCTAGAATAAATATATTTTGACTATAATGTAATTATTATATAATGGAATGTGAATATTTTATTGTTTAGTGATGTAATATTTATTTAGTATTATTTAATATTCGGTATCACATTCTCCCATAGTCAAATATAATCTCAACATAGAATATTTTATATATGTTACTTTTTAAAAATAATTTGGTACTTATTTAGAATTTTTTTAATGGTATAAATGTTTCTCCCTATATCATGTGACTCCTACAATGTACATTTAAATTACAAGATTTTTTATTCTAAAATTATTTCTCTGTAGGGTAAAAATACTATAAATACAATTTATTATTATATAATTCTAGATCCAAATCTATTTCATCAATGGCGACTTCTTGGGGTTGGAATGGCATTTTCTTCCTTAATAACAAAACATGGAAGACGTCATCGATGTTAGATATTTTGATTTCATGTTGAGATGTTAGGTTATAGATCTAATTGTATATAAAATAATTACTGTATTATTGTACCTGGGACGTAGTTTCAATTTTTTTAAAAATTATAACATTCTTCTGTAAATGAAATTTTATTAATAAATAATCCACCACTTGAAATTATAAACCTTTCATATGAATATTCACCTAAATATTTTCTCTAATTTAAGCTTTCACAATATGATTCTGAATACTTGTAACTTTTTTATTATCTTCTTAATGTGCTCTATTCCAATAATAGTTCCCATTCCATATACATCTCAACAAGGTGGTCTAAAATATCTCTTTGTGTACAATGCTTCATTTGGATCCATTTTAGTTCATTAAATGAAAGATTTTATTGTATGTAAATTCTATAAAGTCCAGATACTAATCCAATACACCTTCAATTTAATGTGAGAAATACATTAGAATATCTTCTAATGTTTTAAGAGTCTTTTTTTATTATCCTTCTATTTAAGGATGATAGGCGGTGCTCAAATGTTTTATAGTTTTCAGAACCATAGGAAGTATCTTCCATAATTCAAATGTGAACAATGTGTCGTGATTGGAAAAAATTGAATGAGGTTCACTATGAAGTCTCACAATAACATTAATATTTATCTATGAAATGTGATCATAGGATAAATCATCTCGTATAAAGTAAAGTGTGTGGACATGGAATAGTAGTCAATAATGAACCTTATAGCATCATTCATCTAAGGATTTTTTGAATGTACAATTAAAATGTATAATGTATCAATTTCACACTTCCACATAATTTCTGGGATATGTTTAATGGCTCCTATAAGATGTTTTATTTCAACCGTTAGCTATTATCACACTATGAATATTTAACTATACTAAATATTTTACTACATCATTTCATCCCACTAAAAAGGTAATCTTCAATCCCAATATATCTTTGTCATACTATAGTAATTTGAGATATTTAATTAATATACTAATTCACTTCTGATCGTCATTTTGGGTGAAAAACATGTTATCTTCCAAATCATTATCATGCTATTTTCATAGATGAATTATTATAATCTCTCATCATTCATATATTTAATATACCTTTTGAAACCCATATCACCCTATTGGGGGTTATTTATCTTCTCTACTAATGATAGTTTAAAATTTTCATTTTAAAAAAACATTTCATCCCCTTTAGTAATAGTTTGTATATCAAAAATTACTAAATACATGAATATAAGATACTTGTTTATCATCATCATGGTCATGGCTCTATGCTTGTTCTACTCAACAATTCATTTACCTTGTTCCCCTTCTTGTGGGGTCATTTATTAAGTAGTAATTGTATTTTGTACTTCTAGCCATTTTATTTTCCATATATTTATCTCTTTGGAATGTAATATAAAATTAAATCTTTTTTGGTCTATTTATATATATCAGTTCTTTAAAAATGGAGGTAGTATCTCTATATCATTAAAGAAATTATTATAGATTCCAAATCAAGTTTGTGAATAGATAGTTATGTTCATGTATCTGAAAATTATTTGATACATAAGAAAACATTCTATAATTTTTTGTATGTAAATACCTGAGTCCATTCTTTGATACATCATGATCCATAAAAAATCCTTCTTTATACAATTGAAAAGTCAATATCATTGCATTAACCAATCTTCAAATTGAATCCATAATCATTATTTAAATTAAATTAACCATAAAAACTATTTTTCATATAATATTTGAAAATGGAGTGTATAATCAAGAAAAAATTAAAAAATCGTTTATAGTAATAGACCAATCAAAAGAAACTAAATATGTCATTTATAATCACTATTGTGAGAAATTATTTAATAACTTCTAACTATGAAGTATTAATTGATAATTTATCAATGGAGACAATATTCCTAACAAAATAAATACTTAGATCCAAAATTCAGACATATTGAGTTTCCAATTAAACCTTTTCATATGGGTCTATCAATAATGATTATTACACTATTCATAGATTAAAGAGTATATATATATCATCAATAAATACCACAATGTTATATTCAAAATAATTCGTGAATACATTATTCATTATATCTGCAAACATATATGTTGAATTTTCAATCAAAATGGAATTATTGTAAAATTATAGTTTCTATACAGCATTAAAATATTATCACTTATCAACCTTTATCACCCTTAATTAATGATAACTAGAGAAATGCTAAAATATTAAATAGTATTGATCACACTCAAGATATTCAATAATGTCATCAATGTGTTAAAAATGAATACTTTTCATTATAGTAATGAATTTAATCATGGTATAACAAATTCACAACCTCCTAAATGCTTCATCCTATTTATAAAAAAGAACATTGATCCACATAAAAAACTAGCCCATGATTTCACCTATGTTAACAACGAAATCGATCCACAACACCACTCGAAGATAATTCTGGATCCCCTTGGGATGTAAATAATTTTTTATGTATGCAGTCAACCATGTGGGGAATTACTAAACCAACAAATTGGAGTAAATTTGTAACACCCCAAGCATCCACGGTACACTTCTCTTTGAATAATACAATAGCGTGTGTTGTATGAAAATTCAACTTCTAACACACCACAACCAATCAAAGGAATTATTATGAATAATAATGCCCACTTTTTGAAACTTTTTAAATTTATCTTTCAAAATGGACATCATTTTTTGATTCTTAATATCAAAATTATCTTAAGGATTTTTTTTTATATTTTTCTAAAAACATTATATTTTTGATGAATCGTGAAAAAACAATGTTATAGTTTAAATTATAATTTTTATTTAAATAATTATTTATTTTATTTAAATTTATTTTAGGTCAAAATATATAGATAATACCTATATAAGTTCAATGTAATTCATTGGAGTCAGTTTATAATAATTTTAGATATATAAAAATATTATTGAACTTTTCACCGTCTTTTACCCAGCTCCTAGGAGAATTTGCAAATTCACATAAAACATAATTTTACCGCTTCAGTGTTTGGAATTTTAAAACTCATAGAGGAATGGTTGATATCTGTAAGTAAATTGTGGTTCAATGAGATGGAAATAATTTTTGTGAATAGTAACTTTTTACTTTTTTTCCCACTATTTAAAGTAAATAGGGTCATTAAGAGTAAAAATTATATTATTATTACCCTAACACATGTCCAAATTATATTGGAAAATTATAATTCTAAAAAAAACCTTAGGAATTAAATATTAACCTCTTTGGTCCACTTGTATTATATTAGGATGATTATTATAATTTTATATAAAGAAGAGTTAAAAGAGTTAAAATCAATGTTAATAACTAAAACATTATTAATATAGGGATATACATAAGATAAATTCGAATATAAAAATTCATTATAAGATAAAAATATTTCATACATAATGGTATTTTATTTATATTTTTTAGACATTAAATAATTTAAATATTTATGACCCAATGATAATGCAACAATTACCTTATTAATGAAATATTAAAATATTTGATATTATAAATATCTAAATAAATATAATTTGTGACTTTTTATTAATTACAATAATTTTAAGGTTAATATGACATATTAGGGTTGGTTATTTGAATTTGTTTTGAAGTAATAATTCTATTATGAATTTATAAAAACCAAAATACTAAATAGTGTGAAAATTGACATTAAAGAGTTTTTAAAACAAATATTATATTATTAATTGATATTCTATTCATAAAAATATAATTCTTAGTCAAAGGACTTATATAATGATAGGTGTATCATTAATCAACCACTTGGGGTTTTCTTGGAAGTATATAGTAATTCCATTTACCATATAATATAAAAATTCAAAGAGACATGGTAAATGTAAAACTATTTGACTAAGAGTTAAATATAAAAGATAAAGTTAATATATTTATCCAAACATGTATAAATACTACTAGTTGAGTGTTTCATGAACCATACTAACCTTATCAATTAAATAATCCATTTAGATCTAGTAGAAACAGAAAATTATTTTATTATAAAATAATATTTCTAGCTTTTCCTAAGGTGACCTCACCCCTCCTATAAAAAGGAACTACCCCTTTGTTCTAATTTACACATTCAAAGCCATTTTCATCAGCCAAACTCTACCCAAATACCCTATGAACAGTCCCCCTTTATCCTAGAGGCCTTTCTTTAGTCATAAATTCTACCTAAGGAGCCCTTTTGATCAATTCAAAAGAAAGAACCCAAAGAAGAGGTAAATATCTCCCTACATCTTTCAAGTTCCATTCGTCTTCCACTACCTTTTTCATTTTTGTTTACATTATAAAATAATAACTCCAGTATATTATATATAATTTGATGATATTATAAATATGGTACAACCAAATTCATTATTCTATCCATCCTTTGAATGTCATGTCACCATACGTGCGTACGTACGGCTTACCGTCTCCACATCATTGTGGAATTATTATTAAATAAATTATTATTTTTCTGGGTATAATAATTTTGTGTAATTGAGGTAAATAATAAATATAACATGATAATGACTCTATAAATATGATATAACATCCAATTATATATTATTTTAATATCAAAATAATGATATTCTCACTCATGCATACATATGGATTACCGTCTCCACGAATGCGATGGGATTCATTCCCAATTGTATCCATTCAAGAATAATTATCATTTGAGGAATAAAAATAATGTATATAGTCTTGATATAATTTTGGATAATAATAATATACATACCATCCATTACAAATATGAATCAACTAACAAAAAATATAATGGAAAATGAATCAGTTAACACCTGAAACATCGATAATACTAAGATATTATTAACAACGAAATGATAAAAGATCATATATGATATAATATTAATGTATATGAATATTTTATAATTTAATAACAATTATTTAACCATTATACATGATGTTTATCCAACCCTAGACCAAGGTAATGTACAAGGTAATGGTTTATTTCAGAACCACTTTACTATCCAAGGTTGTTTTACACGAGTATCTATTGGGACCTCTTTATCATCCACATCCATGATTCATAAAAATTTATTTCAAAACATTTTTACTATTTAAGAGACAATGGGTTAAATTAATTTAAACCCTTATATGTTTTCAAAAGAATATTTCAGTCGTTTTCCAAACAAGGTAGTTTTTGACCTTTTCGACAAATTTAAGGTAAGAATGTTTTTCTATCATATTCGGCAGGTGCAGCTATTTTCTTCCATTATAACATCATCAAAGCATCCCTTACAGGATTATAATAATATTTTCAATATAAATGTTTTCATTATAATTATGCAACTCTTAAATGATTTCATAATAGAATTATATATATCCCAAAAAGAGGTTTTGATGTCATCTATGTCAACATCCTTTGATGGATTTTTTGTTTATTTAAAGTTGATTTATAATGATTCAAAAATTCCATATTGTATTGAATGTTTTGTGATATGTTTGAATTTGGATGTGCTATTATCATACCATTCCTGGGTTTTTGTTAAAGTATAGACATTTTGTATGCTATATTTTAATATGAATGTTTATGTTATATTTAAACATTTTCATATGAGGAATGTAATAAACATAGTAAGTGATAGGTGGAGACCACTATATCTCCTCAATGCATCAGTAGGTCACATGAGACAACTAGAAATGGAATTGGGTGAGGCCCTTTAGAAATTTGATATGTCGTTTTGGCAGAGGCCTTAATAATTTTTAGACGTATTGGCCGAGGCCTTGACAAAATGTTTCAGAAAGTCCGGCATTATACATTCCAACATTATGAAAATAGTGTTGATGGTTCATCTGTTCATTCGACTAGTTGAATACCCATGATTTTGTTTTATTATGGCATTATTTACTCAACTCATATTCCTACCATAAAAGTATCCATGTTTATTATTTGTAAAGTCATGTGGATTCAATTATTCACCATGCTTAATATTTATGTTATCTTCCGATGAATTTAATACCCTTACTAAGCATTTGAGCTCACCCCTTTATTATGTTTCATTATCCCAGGATATGAAGAATTTAGTTATGAGTAACATGCAGGCATAATCTAGGAGGCTTAGATGTTTCTAATTGAATAAATTCATATTGTATTTCTTTTTGAGTTGTAATGTTGCACTTATGTATGAATATTTTTTCCAATAATACTAAACAGATCGATATTTCAAGACATTATTTCCTTTTGATCATGACAATGTTATGAAATAATGAATCGACTCTGGGTAACTGGGGTCGGGGGATAAAAGTTGGTATTAGAGGATGTTTAGTAAAATCCTAGGAAACTAGATTTACATAAAATATGATAGGAGAACATAGCCCTTAGATAAACTTTGAGGATTAGTATTGATGAACTTCCTAAAATTTTAGAATTGTAGAGAATTTTTGTGTTTTCCATGAAATACATCCCTGTTTGGATAGTATCATGTAGAGGCAGCTCTGGCACAGATGTACCTAGAGGTAAAACCCAAAAACACCGCTTTGAGATAGACTCAAACGGGAACTGGTGCACGACAACGGGCATTGTTGCAATCTTGGTTACAACACTCCCCGGGGATATGCATAAAATAATTCTCATTTTATATACCAACAATTACGAAGGGATTATGAGAATAAACTTCCTCAATGAAAACATATATAGGATTATTTATTATATCCAAAATATGTTCAGTTTATGTTAAGTGTTTTATATTTTTGTAAATTTTTATTTTGATTCAAAAACTAATCTAGTTTATTCCATTTTTTAGAAATGGCGCCTAATGGTAGGAATGTAAATCGTATCAATGCACGCACTCTATGTAGGGATTTCCTTGATACTCAGGATAATTATAGTTGAGCTGGTGATACAACCGGTGATGATCAGCTTTTCACTAAATTGGGACAACTCCCTTACGTTATGAATAATAACCTTACCCATATAGAGTACCCTGATCCGAAATGTGGAGGATCAATGGTATATCACTTCATGAGGAAATAACCACCAACATAAAATGGGTTCAAAAATCCATTAGTAGCTGAAAATGGAAAAATTCCATCGAGATACAATTCCATTCCTTGGGAAGTTGTGAAAGGGAAAAAGTTTCCATGTCAATTTACCACCTCACGGAAGATGATGACCAATGGTGGTAATTGATTCAAAACACAATGGAAGATGATGAAGTATAAAATATAGAATGAAGTGATTTTAAAGATATTTTCAAAGAAAAATACATTCCTCATGACCATCGATTAGATAAGGAATGTAAATTTAGGAGTCTGAGGCCAAATGAGAAAGAGAATGTCTCAACGTATGAGGTTGAAATTACAATTTTATTATGGCCTACTACAGATTATATAAGTAACCAAATATGTAAGATTGATCATTTATTTGATGGGTTAAAACAATTTCTACATTGATCATTAGTCACTCAATACTTCTCATCGTACGATGATATTGTCTCATGTGATATCATGACTGAAAAATAATCCTCTAAGTCTTACGAATTTTAAACAAATAAAGATTTGAAGAGTTATTTTGAACACTCTGGAAACTGAAGTAAGGGGAAGAAGGGAAATGTTGAATATCCATCCTACAGTAAATGTTGGAGGAAACACCTTGGTACTTGCATAAAGGGAATGGGAGTATGTAATAAGTGTGGTGAAAAAGGACACCAATCTTGTGATTACAAGGGGAAGAAATAGGTTGTCTATGATGAATGTTAAAACTGTAGGGAAAGGGTAAATTATGAAAATGAATCTCCTAAGCATTAGATGAACTTACCTCAGAATAGTCCTAGGGATCAATGCTATGCTTATGATATCACTACTGTTAAGGTTGAAGCTCTGAAAGACGTGGTGGCAGGTAATTTAACAGTTTCCTCATGTTTAATAAATGCTTTATTTGATTCTGGATCATTTCATTATTTCATATCTTCCTATTTTTCTAAAAAAATATAGATATATCAAATTTAATTTTACAAAGGAGTTGTCAGTCAAAACTCATAAGGGAAGTATCATCTGAAAAATGTTTTCTGAATTAGTCCTTATTAGATCATATAAATGTTCATTATGTGCTGATCGCATCATCATACCCATGATTGAATTTGATATAATCTATGGTATGCATTGTCTTTTGGAAAATGGTGCAAGAATTTATAGTAATAAGAAGGAGGTTACTTTTTTTGATGACGATGATAGAGAACACCTTATCTTTATAGTATAATCATCACCACCTAATTCTTATCTAGATCCACCCCCAATAGCTCAACCTAATTCAATTATTGGAGAGGATGAGAATGAAATAACTATGGGTGAGGAAAGGAATATTCAAATGGAGGATGTACCTACTGTGAAATTGTATTTTGATGTGTTTACATAATATTTACCTGGACATCCTCCAGAATGAGAAATTGAGTTTTCCAATTATTTAATTCCTGGTTCAAGGCTCATATCAAAGACCCCTTATAGAATGTCCACTGTGTAATTAGTGTAACTAAAGAAACAAAAAGAGGAATTGAGTAATAAGGGATTTATTTTTCCTAGTGTTTCTCTATGGGTATCCCCTGTCCTTTTTGTTAAGAAGAAAGATGGATCTATGAGGTTGTGTATTGACTACATGGCGATCAATGCTATAAAAATAAATAAAAAGTATCCCCTACCTCGCATTGATTATTTATTCGAAAAACTTCCTGGAGCTCAATACATTTCAATGATTGATCTTTGATCTGTATATCATCATTTGTGTGTGATGAAGGAAGATGTTCGGAAAATAGCATTTCGAACCAGGTACACACATTACGAGTTTACAGTAATGCCTTTTTCATTGACTAATGCACCCTCTGTTTTCATGGATCTAATGAACATAGTTTTCAAGGAATATCTTGATGAATTATTTTTGGTATTTATTATTGTTATCTTGTTATACACTAAAAGCTACAAATATCATGAAAATCACAAGCACATTATTTTGAAGACTCTTAGAATACATGAATTATATGGGATGTTTAGAAAGTGTGAATGCAGGCTTTAGGAGATTTTTTTCTTGGCCATATTGTCTCCAAGGATGGAATCACTATTGATCGTTATATGACAATAGAAATCAATGAATGACCAGCACATAAAAGAATAACTAAGGATCATAGTTTTATTGGTTAAACAGGTTATTATCAGCATTTTTTCCAGAATTTTTACAGATTGGATAAACCAATAACTAAGATCACAGTCAATGCGGTTAAATTTTTGTGGAAAAAAGATTGGGAATAATGTTTTGAAGAACATAAGGGATGATTAGTAAATTCTCCTCTATTAACTATACCATCAGAGAATGATGGGTTTGTCATTAATAGTGATTCATCGATGAAATGAAATGTTTGTGTTCTTATGAAGAATGATTGTGTTATTTCCTATTCATCACAATAACTGAAAATTCATGAAAAAAACAATCCTACTAATTATCTTGAGTTAGCAGCTGTAATCTTTTTTTGAAGATATAGTGACATTACCTCTATGATGAAAAATGTGAGATATATACTGATCTCATGAGTTTAAAGTATATTTTCTCACAGAAAGAACTCAACATGAAGAAAATATGATGGCTTGAATTACTCAATTATTATGATTGCACGATACACTACCACCCAAAGAAGGAATAGAAGGTTAAAGATTATTTGAGTAGAAAGGATGATGGAGTTTTTAACAAGATGAGAGTTGAAAAATATCCAATATATATGGATCTAGTAAAGAAGAATATGGGAATCACCATGGAAGGTGAAACATCAATACTTCTAAAATGGTTTCCAAACCAACTTTATTAGAAAGGATAAATAATTCTCATACAGGTGATGAAGTGTTTCAAAAGTAGATTACAGCTAAGAATGATGGAAGGTTGAGTGACTTTATGTATGAAGATGGAAATTTGAAATTTGGGAAGTGACATAGTGTTCCCGATATACCTGATCTGAAAAGGGAATTTTTAGATGATACTCATAACTCCAATTTCTCTATACTCCATGGGAGAACCAAAATGTATAGATATTTGAAGGAACATTTATGGTGCGACAACATGAAGAGGGATATTTCTTATTTTGTGTCAAGATGTATGGGTTGTCAACAAGTGAAGGCTAGAAGGAAACAGCCTAGAGGAGTCTTCCAAACTCTTCCCATACCTGAATGGAAATGGGATAATATCATGATGGAATTTGTCATGGGACTATAAAATATTCCTAGAAGGAACGATGTAATAAGGGTCATTGTTGATTGTATTACCAAGTCAGAACATTTTCTTACTATAAGAGAAGATTTACCACTTGAACATTTATAAAAACTATATATTAATGATGTTTTAAGACTTCATGGAGTACCACTATCGATTGTTTCTAATCGTGAACCCCATTTTACATCAATATTCTAGAAAAGTCTTTAGAAAGCCATGGATACTAAGCTTCTTTTAAGAACTGCCTACCACCCCCAAATTGATGGACAATCCAAATAGACTATTCAAACCTTAGAAGACATTTTATGATCTTTCTCACATGACATTCATGGTACGTGGGATCAATATTTACCTCCGGTAGAATTATCCTATAACTATTGATTGAATTCAAATATTCAGATGGAACCATATGAAGCGTTATATGGAAAGAGATGTCACACACCAACCTGTTCGGATGATGTTGGAAAAAGAAAACTCTTAGGCCAAGAACTTGTGGGGGAATCAATGGAAAAAGTGAATGTAATCCGAAACCACATCAAATCTCCTCCAAGTAGGAAGAAGATTTATGTTGTTAACTGAAGGAAGGATTTGTAATATCATGTAAAGACCCCAAAATTTCCTGGTAAATTTTCTTTAAATACTTTTGAATTTTAAGAGTTTGATGTTTCTGACAGCACATGATTTCGAGGCTCGGTGTGCCCGGAATAATTTTCTGATGTTTTGTTTGGTAATGTTCAGTGAACGTAGGAGAGAGATTTTTCTAACATCTAAACTGGTGCTCGAAATAAAAATATGAGGGCACTGATGAACTCGCAGTGCCGATAAACACCTAAGGGGACCATTACCGTAGTTGCGATTTCTCATGAGGTTAGGGTAAATTTTGGGGTTTGTTATTAAAAATAAATAAAAATATGAGTTAGATATTTTTATTTGGTGGGTGGTTAGAATCTCTAAAAGGATGTTGGAGGTGGGTCCCACATCCCACATAACTACCCATGAGTAGATTTAGTGTGGTGTGGCCCACACGATCCAAAACCATTTCATATCCCCTCAAATCCCTTAAACTCCCCATTAACACCCATTAATTAATTTTACAAGATTCCTCTTTTAATGTGAACTCTCCACCTCCCTCAATTGATTGTTCCAACCCCCTAAATTGAATTAATTAAGCTCGCTTAATTAATTAATTTGTTTGTCAACAATTCATTTTGAATTTTTTTTAATTGCTTGGAACTGTGATTATATTGGAGGGCCTTTTATTATATTTTCATGGAAAATATTTGTGGGAACGCATTGGGGAGAAAAACTCTTGGTGAAACATCTTTTTCTCTACGAAGAACACCGTTCTTCAATGCAGAATGCGAATATCTTCTTCCACGATGCTTCCTTTTCAGATGCACCCCGATGTCAACAAGTCTACGTCATCTTCGAATTATCTTCCCATGTCATGACAAGGACTCCTCCTCCAACGTTTATGGGATGACACTGTTCTCTACGACGTCGACTACCGTGATTCCCGACTACCATGATGATCGTCTTTTGCAGCTCATCGACATGCAACATCAATTATCGAGGTAGGGGGTTTTTATAATTTAAATTGAATAAATTAATCCTTTGTTCCTAATGAATGAAAGTGATCATCTATGGCAATTTGTTACTACCTAACGCAGAGGGAATGGGATGAATGAACACGGCACGACGACCCTCCATTGTTTCTTGTTTTTATTCGTGATGGAGACATTGTTGGAAGAGGTGGTAGTGACTAGAGTAAGTGACGATTGGGGGCGGTGATGACCGAAGGTGGCGGTTGCAACGATGGCCATGCATCGGCCCGAAGAGGACCGCGACACTGGGTTCTGTGCAGAAGGGAGACCATGACCCGAAACTGGGGGCCGCTAGCCAGAAGAAGAACCACCGGCTAAAGCTAGCCGGGATGGAAGAACTGTGATGCCTCTTGGTGCCTCGTTGTGGAAGAACCGTGGCCCGCTTCAGCATGCCGCTTCAGCAGGTGAAGCGGTCGGCTGCCTGCCGACCGAGTTGAAGGAGGCAATGGCAACGAAGTTGCTGCGTAGGAGAATAGCGGCCTGCCTGTGGGCGCCGCTCGTTCCAGGAATACCAGCCGAATTCTGCCGGCCGGGCAGGAGAGGAGGTGCCACCCAGTGTCGTCATTGCAAAGAACCACCCCCCATTCTGCTCGGCCCGCCGTGGGCCAGGCCGGGACGCGCCCCTCTGGGCCAGGTCGTGCCCCACCATGCCGGGCTGACCACCTGCTGGGTCAGACCCACCGAGCAAGGACGGGTAGCCTCGCCTGCCCCGAGGTTTGACGGACTGGTCCCATTTCACATAAACATGAATAACTCAAAAGACCATATGTCTGATTGATGCGTCGTCTGCGGTACTAGGACCCTCGCAACGAAATGTACATTTTTCGATACTCTATGTGAGTGTTGGAAAAATTTAGAAATAGGTCGGGTTTTGAATGATCGGAATTCCAACTGGGCACCAGGAACGGGAAAGCTAATAACTCTTAGACTGGGCGTCCGATTGACGCTTCATATATAGCATTGTGTTTATATTGATGAGACAATACTTCTGGATAAATCAAAAATTGATTTCATGATAGTTGATGTATCAACCACTTTTCTCAAGTATAGGACCCTATCGGAATCGAGTGTGCTATTTGCGGAAACCCTAGACCTGGCTACGACGATGAAAATTATTGTACTGGGATCCTCCATGGGTTCGACAGTGACAAATAACTTACTGGGATCCTCTATGGGTTTGACGGCAGTGACTACTATTCTTGTATCCTATGTGGGTCTGACAGTATTGACCTCTGTACGTGTATCTTGTGTGGGCCTGACAGAGTAGATAGTCTTGCATCCTATGTGGGTCTGATAGCTTAGATGAATTAGTGACTGTACTTGATCATCTCTATCACTATATGAAATATGTATTCATGTGTGAGCCGTGTCTTGAAATTCAATCATTATTATTGATGTGATTGACTTCTTTCTTGTGTGGACTGGGTTTTTTCATGGGCTTGAGAGTTGGATCCAAACTGATATTGATAACATAGGTATATGTATGTGCATATACCTACGCAGGGATGGTTGATACATAGTGATTGTATCATTATTCTGTTGTTATCCTTCGTGGATTCTAGAAGACCATCAGGGGTCTTGGGGTCCCTACTGAGTATCGTATACTCACCCCTGCATGGGTTACACCCTCACTATGTTGTGTTTGATGCAGATGACGGACAACACTGATCGGGGTAGAGACATGTAGAGATGGATGGAACCAGGAGGTGGACAACTTGGAAAGACATTCACGAAGTAGACAGACGGACCCGAGGTGCTGAGGAGGCCCTCTGTACCCACCCTTCAGGTGGGATTCCAAGAGGATGACTTAGTAGTTGTTGTTTTACTTTTCTGAATTTGTATTGTACTTACTGTTGGGCTTGAATTTCTATCCCCTTTCCATTCAGCACTTACAATTGTTTACATTTTTACCTAGTGCTTACTTTAGTTGCGTACTCTGTTGTGTCTGTTTAATTTTATAAAGGCAATGCATTCCCAATATATAGATTAACGCCTTTGGTGCTAGTTGCCAGCCCATGGCCTATAGAAGGCGGGCTTGGGGTAGTCATGGCATGTGCCTCGAGGATGGGTCATGACAAATTGTTATCAAATGGTAGTTTTCAGTCCAGGGTGTCTAGTGTTGGTGCGGTGGCCAACGTATCCATACCATAGGACCCTGACCTCTGATTTCCGACTGAGTGCATGAAAACACTGATTCCTTGTGTGTTTCAAAAGTTTTCATTGTGTTTACTTTGAGTAAGCTCAGAAGGCATACTGTTTTGACTGTGGCACACCTGTTTATTTTCAGGATGGGTTAAAGAAGGTAGCCTACTATGGTTCCGAGTTACATATGAGATGGTATCCCACTGAGCGACGATTCCTTAGTGAAGGTCCCTATCACAGCAGAGGCAACAACAATACTACTACATGATGGGCCACTGATACCACCGGCCCTAGAAGCCAAGCGTTCATGCTGCTTGAGTGTGTTTCATGAGATTTTGCAACATATACCTCCCAGGTTCGATGGTGAGACGGACCCACAGGAAGCTGAGGATTGTCTAGTGGCTGTCATGGGAGTTTTCAGATTGGTAGGGACACCAGCCGACCTTATGGCGATCCTTGCTGCGAGTCTCCTGTATGCAGCAGCCGGTAGATGGTGGAGCCTGATGCTCTAGGTGTATGATGAGGCATCTTTATTATGGACGGACATCGAGAGTCTCTTCCACTCAGAGTTTGTTCCAGATAACCTTCACTCGATGCAGATACAGGAGTTACTTCATATGTAGCAGGGTAGCATGATAGTAGCTTAGTACTCAGTGAGGTTCACTAACTTCTCACGCTACTCCACATATTTTGTACAAGACCCATTCTTCTGGGCCCTGTCCTTTGATCAGGGACATAGGAATGGGATCGAGGTAGAAAAGATTCCCCTCAGCATCCTGACGTAGGCGGGGGTTCTAGAGTGAGCCCTTTTAGTGGAGAGTTTTCTCACTGAGCCCTCACCAACGGAAAGATGCACCGTAGGAAGAGATGTAGAAGAGTCTTCTATAGCCGGAAGTAGACAGTTGGTACAGAGTTCCAAGCAGACCAGGCCATCAGGTGGGCGACCTAAGGATACAGGTTCGGTTGTGTGAGGCAAACAAAACAGATCTATCCATATGAGGAGAAGGAAGTTCTATTCATGCAGCAGGTAGGGTCACATGGCTCGAGACTACCCGACCCACCATGCAGACGAGCAGCATATGGTAGAGGGAAATTCTAGGAAGAGTCAGAGGTTTGACTGTGGTGGTCTGCTGGGAGGAGGTGGACGAGGATGAGGAGCTGGTCGAGCAGTGGGTGGTGGACGACGTTTTGAGTCTCTACCACAACCAACAACAGGAGGCCACCCCGAACACATGGAGCCGGAGGACAGAGGCCGGCCCAACTCCAGGAAGTTGAGGCCTACGAACACGGAGAACCTGAGATGATTCTAGCTACTATCTATGACTACTCCACCCTTGTTGCAGTACATATATACACAGTTGTGAGTCATTCTTTTATTGTCATTGCCCTTGTTCGGGGCTCGGAGATTCTGATGGAGCTGTTGGCTCGATCTTTATAGCTTGAGACTCCGACTAGAGCATACTCGATGATTACGCACTAGTACTGGTAGGGTCATCTTACTCTAGGAGGCGAGATATTCGGCTAGGATATTCTTGTAGTAGCGTCGAGGCCTTACAACATCATCTTGGGTATGGACTGGTTATCTACAGTCCATGCTCAGATTGACTGTATTAGACGCAAGGTGCGGTGTGTCCACAGAGATGGGACCAAGTTCACCTTCACTAAACATAAGGGACCATTGCAGCACATGATGGATGTATGTAGAGGAGTGGATAGCCAATCACACATCAGTTGGCTAGTCTCATCCTCAGAGTCGTTTATGTGAAGAGTCTGAGTTTTCCTATTGTGGTGGATCGGTATGTAGATGTTTTTTCTAACGACGTCATTGGACCACCTCCTCATAGAGTGGTAGACTTATACATGGACTTGTACCCTGGGATAGCACCAATATCTACTCCTGCATATCGGATGGCTGCCACTGAGCTTCGTGAGGTATGGGTACAGCTAGAGGAATTGCAGGGAAATGGATTCATCTGACGTAGTGTATCACCCTGGGCTTCTCTGATTTTGTTCTCCAAGAAGAAGAATGTGATCTGGCGACTGTGTGTCGACTATCGTCACCTAAATCTAGTGACCATGAAGAACAAGTACCCACTCCCGGGGATTGATTACCTCTTTTAATAGCTCAAGGGAGCACGATGGTTCTCCAAGATAGACCTCAGGTTAGGCTATCACTAGCTCAGAGTTTGAGGTGAGGATGTGCATAAGATGGCCTTCAGGTGTCGTTATGGCCATTATGAGTTCATTGATATGCCCTTCAGCATAACCAATGCACCAGAAGTGTTCATGAATCTCATGAACATGATCTTACAGCCTTACCTTGATGGATTTTTCATAGTCTTCATCGATGATATACTCATTTACTTGACTACTTTGGAGGAGCACGCCTACCACTTACAGTTTGTACTGGATAAACTTCGAGATCACCAAATTTATGGTATTCTCTTGATGTTACAATTTTGGATTCGAGAGTTTCACTTTCTAGGAAACGTCATATCGAAGGTTGGGGTAGCAGTAGATCTAGTGAAGATCGAGGTAGTACTTGCTTGGGAGCCACACAGAAGTGTGAAGAAGGTATGGAGTTTCCTGGGTCTAGCTGGGTACTATTGGAGATTTGTGCCAGACTTCTCTAGAGTTGCAACACCGTTTTCAGCATTGAAAAAGAATGAGAAACCCTTCATGTGGTCAGAGAGATGTCTGCAAAGATTTCAAGAGCTAAGGCAAAGGTTGAACAGTGCACCCATCTTGAGGCTACAGGAAGAGGGATTTTGGTACGTATTTTACATCGACGCATCAGGGACCATACTCAGGTGTTTTCTGATGTAGGAGCGAGTAGTGATAACCTATGGTTCATGACAATTGAGATAGCACGATCAAAACTACGCTACCCATGACCTTGTGTTAGAAGGAGTGGTCTTCAACTTGAAGATGTGGTGGAACTATCTTAAGGGTGAGCATTTTATAGCCTTCTCTGACCACCAGAGCCTCAGATATATCTTCTCATAGAAGGACCTGAACATGAGACTGCAGCGATGGCTCGAGTTCCTCCAATACTATGACTTTGAGATAGTCTATACTCTTGGGAAGGTCAACGTTGTAGCAGATTCCATCAACATGAGATTGAGCATTCATCTACTAGGAGAGGTGACAAAGAAGCTAGCCACATTGCAAATATACTTTTTGGATAGAGATGAAGCAGCCTTTCTTCAGTCTCTCACATTCACTCATCCACTTCTTCCACGAGTCAGAGAGGCACATCGTGTGGATGTTTACTGTGAGTTGCGGTGTGCCTAGATATCCATAGGGAAGGTGCCTGATGGATTTTTTGAAGGAGGGGAGCACGTCATCATCTTCACGGGACATCCTATGGTACCAGTTTCACTACATGAGGAGGTGTTGAGCGAGTTTCACACTTCCCCACTAGTGGTACATCCAGGAGTGGAGAAGATGTATTAGGACCTTAGACTATAGCAGTGGTGGCCACGTATGAAGAAAGTAGTAGCAGAGTTTACATCTTGAGGCCTCACTTGTCAACATGTGAAGGGGGAGTACTGGGTTCCAGCAAGACTGGTACAGACCTTAGAGGTCCCAGAGTTGATGTGGGATGGGATATCCATGGATTTTGTGGTGGGGCTTCCACATACATCTAGAGGACATGACTCTATCTAGTTGATCGTCGACCGACTCACCAAGTTGGCCCACTTCCGATGATCAGAGTGTAGGGATAAATAGAGATCTTGGGGCGCCTCTACATACATGAGATCTTACGGCTTCATGGAGTGCCATCAACAATCGTCTCTGATCGGGATATACATTTTAATTCCTAGCCATAGAAGGGGTTTCATGAGGCCTTTGGGATGAAACTACATCTGAGAACTACCTTCCATACTCAAATGGATGGCCAGACTGAGAGAACCATTCAATCTCTCGAGGACATGCTTCGTGCATTTGTCCTTGACTTTGGTCGCATTTGGGAGGATCACTTACCCTTGGTGGAGTTTGCGTACAAAAATAGTTATCATTCCACCATATGGATGGAACCATACAAGGCACTACACGACCGACCTTGCTGATCACCTCTGTGCTGGACTAACTCAGGGGAGTTAGCACTTGTAGGACCGAAGATGGTGCATGATATGATGGAGAAGGTGCAAATCATCTAGGAGTGGATGAAAACTGCACAGAGTAGACAGAAGTCCTTTGATGATAAGATACAGAGACCACTGGTGTTCAAGGATGGTGACCACGTCTTTCTACGGGTCTCACCTCGACGAGGTTAATGGATATTAGGCCGAGGCGACAAGTTATCTCTACTCATTATCATGCCATTCCAGGTCCTCTACAGAGTAGGCGAGGTGGCTTACCACCCACCCCTTCCACCTCAGTTGCACTGGATGCACGACGTCTTCCACATATCTCACCTGAGGAGATATGCGTATGACCCGTCCCACATCATCGACCATGGGGAGCTTGAAATCGATGATGAGGCGACATTCACGGAGGTCCATGTAAAGATAGAGGATCTATAAGAGCAGGTCCTACGTGGATGGTCGATTCCTCTGCTGTGCATTCGCTGGCAGCATGGGAACCTCCAAGATATAGTATGGGATCTGGAGGCTCAGATGCGTGCTCAGTACCCTCATTTTTTACCAAGTGTGTGTAGTAGCTTTACTGGGATGTAAAGGCCTGAGGTGGGGTTAATGTAATGACTGGGAAATTTCAAGGAATTTTTTTTCATAATTACTTTGTAATTTTATGAGTCCAAAGTTTCTCACGACGCCTAATTCTGAGTCCCGGTGTGCCCGAAATCACTTTCTGAAGTTTTGTTTGGGTACATTCAATGAATGTACGAGCGATATTTTTCTAAATTCTGAACCGGTGCACGAAATAAAAATCCGAGGGAACCGATGAACTCACAGCGCCAATAATTGCATAAGGGGAACGTTACCGTAGTTTCATTTTATCGGGAGGAGAAGTTAATTTTTGGGGGTTGTTATTAAAAATAAACAAAAATATGAGTTAGATATTTTTATTTGTTGGGTGGTTATAATATCCAAAAAGAAGTTGGATGTGGGGCCCACACCCTACATAACCACCCATGAGAGGTTTTTGTGTGGTGGGGCCCACCCGAACCCAGACCCTTTCACCTCCCCTCAACTCCCTTAAACTTCCCATTAACACCCCTTAATTAATTTGGCAACATTATTCTATTAATGTGAACTCTCCACCTCCCTCCACTGATTGTGCCAACCCCATCAATTGAATTAATTAAGCACCCATAATTAATTAATTTGTGTGTCAGCAATTCATTTTGAATTGTTAGGAATTGCATGGAAATGTTTTTATATTGGAGGGAATTTTATTATATTTTCTTGGAAAATATTTGTGGGAAAACATTGGGGAGAAAAACTCTTGGTAGAACATTTTTTTCTCAACGATGAACACCATTCATCAACGAAGAACGCTAATAACTTTTTCCACGATGCTTCCTCTGTAGACACAACCCAATGTCAATGAGTCTACATCTTCTTCGAATTATCTTCCTGCATAACGACAATGACTCTTCCTCCAACGTTGACCAAATGACACTGTTCTCCATGACGGCGACATCTATGATGTCCGACAACTGCGACGCTCATCTTATGTGGCTCGTCGACGTGCGATTTCAATTAGAGAGGTAGGGGGTTCGTATAATTTAAATTGAATAAATTATACCTACGTTCCGGTTTAATGAAAGAGATCATCTATGGCCATTTATTACCGCCTTACGTGTAGGGCGCTAGCCGAACAGACATGGCCCAACGACCCTCCACTGTTTCTTTTTTTTATTCACAATGGAGATGGTGTTGGAAGAGGTGGAGACCACCAGAGTTGGTGATGATTGGGGGCGATGATGACCGAAGGCGGTAGTGTCAATGGTGGACGTGTGACGGCCTGAAGAGGACTGCGACACTGGGTGCTGCACAGAAGGGAAACCACGGCCCACATCTGTGGGATGCTCGACAGAAGAAGAACCAGCCGCAAAAAGTCGGCCGGGCTGGAAGAACCGCGGTGCCTCATGGCACCATGCTACGGAGGATCCACGGGCCGCTTCCACAGGCCTCTTAGGTGAGGGAATCAGCCGACTGCCTAACTGATGTCCGCCTGGATGCCAGGTTGAAGGATGTCGCGACACCCAAATGTGCCACGTAGGAGAACAACAGCCCGTTTGTGTGGGCCACTCGTACTGGGAAGACCGGCCGACTATGGCCATCCGGGCAGGAGAGGCAGCACCACCCAGTGCCACCGTTGCAATGAACCGGGGGGCACCCCCCACCCCCCCACTAGGCTCCCTCGGCCAGCTGGATGAGCCGCGACAAGCCACGGGCCGGGCCAGGCCGGGCCGACCCGCCAGCCCACCGGGCTTGACGGTCCGAGCCCGTTTCACCTAATCATGTATAACTCAAAGACCTCACATCTGATTGACGCACCATATGCGACATTAGGACCATCACGATGAAGCGTTCATTTTGAGATACTCTAAGTGAGTGTTGAAAAACTTTGGAAAATAGTTGGGTTTTGAACGAGCGTAATTCCAACCAGGCCCCTGGAACAGAAAAGCCTATAACTCTTAGACCGGGCAACCGATTGACACGCTGCCTATCCCATTGGGCTTATTTTGACGAGGCAGAACTTCTGGATACATCCACAATGGGATTCGTGATAGTTGATTTATCGACCCATTGTCTCGAGGAGCAGACCATACCAAAATCGAGCGTGCTGTGTGTGGGAACCCTAGAGCTGGCTGTGACAGTGACGACTACTGTACTAGGATCCTACGTGGGTTTGACAACAACAACTACCATACTGGGATCCTCTGTGGGTTCGACGATGATGACTACTATTCATGTATCATGTGTGGGTCTGATAGTATTGACCTCTGTACATGTATCATGTGTGGGTTCGACAGAGTAGCATGTCTTGTATCATGTGTGGGTCTAACAGCTTAGATGGTCTTGTATCCTATGTGGTTCCGACAACATAAATGAATCGGTGACTATATCTGATCGTCTCTATCATTATAAAAAATATGTATACCTGTTTCAGTTGAGTCTTGACTTTAAATAATTATCATTGATGTGATTGACTTCTTTCCGGCGTGGACTGGGGTTTTCTTGGGCTCGAGAGTTGGAGCCCAATTGAGATTGATAACATAGGTATATGTATGGGCATATATCTATGTAATTGTGGTTGATACTTTGTGGTTGTATCATTGTTATGTGGTTATCCTTCATGGATTCTGGGAATCCTTTGGGGGCCTCGAGGTCACTACTGAGTATCGTATACTCACCCCTGCATAGGCTATATCGGCACTACATTTTGTTTTATGCATACGATGTACATCACTGTTCGGGGTAGAGACATGTAGAGATGGATAGAACCCGGAGGTAGACCACTTGGCGAGACATACACCGAGTAGACGGATGCACCCGGGTGCGGAGGAGGCCATTTGTATCCACCTTTGAGGTGGGATTCCCAGATGACAACTCGATAGTTACTATTTTACATTACTGCTGTTGAACTAGATTTTCAGTTGTACTGTACTTATAGTTGGGCTTGTATTTCCGGCACCTTTCCTTTCATCAATAACTTTTTTATATAGTTTTTCATAGTTCTTACATCAGTTGTTTACTTTGTTGTGTTTGATAACTTTTGTAAATGCAATTCCTTCCCAGTATGGGGATTTACGCCTTTGGTGCCAGTCGCCAGCCCATGGCCTATGGAAGCTGGGCTTGGGGTAGTCACAGTATGAGCCCCGAGGAAGGTTCATGACATATCAGGTAAGATATCAGGTTTTCATGAAGGTATCTTCATGGAAGGGTGTTATACGTTTTAGTAATAAGGGTAAATTGAGTCCCAGGTATATCGAATCTTTCGAAATCATAAAACAAATTTTTTTTGTAGCTTACCGTTTGACAATGCCTCCATGTCTCTCCAACGTTCATGATGTGTTCCACGTATCACTGTTGAGAAAACACAAGCTTGTACCAACACGTGTTCTCACCTATGAGAAATAAGAAGTCGAACCTGATTTGTCTTATTTCGAAGAGCCTATCAATGTTCTTGATACAAAAGAACAAGTGATGAGAAACCAGACAAAACATCTGGTAAAAGTTCTATGGGGAAACCATAAGATGGAAGAGGCGACGTGGGAACCCGAGGAAAATATGATGAATAACAACTCGAGTCTTTTTACACAGTAATAGTCTATATATTTCGAGGAAGAAATTATTTAAAAGCGATGAGAATGTAACACCCCAAGCTTCCACGATACTCTTTTCTTTGAATAATACAATAGCGTTTGTTGTACGTAACTTCACGTTCAAACACACAACAACAAATAAATATAGCCATTATTAATAGTAATACACACTTTTTGAAACATATTAAATTTTATCTTTCAAAATTAAATTCATTTTTTGATTCGGAATATCAAAATTAGATTGCGGTGAATTTTTTGAATATTTCTGAAAACATTCAATTTTTGTTGAATAGTGAAAAACATAAACTTTTTATTTAAACCTAAATTTTTATTTAAATTTTTATTTATATTATTTAAATTTATTTTTGGTAAAAATAGATTCATAATACCTATATATGTTCAATATAATTCATTGGAGTCAGTTTATAATAATTTTATATATATATAAATTTTATTGATCTTTTCATCATCTTTTACCCACCTCCTAGAGAATTTTCAAATTCACATAAAATTTAATTTTACCATTTTGTGAGTAGAATTTAAAAAATATGAGAGTCACGGTTGATATCAGTTATTAAAATGTGTTTCAATGAGATGAAAATAATTTTTTGCGAACATTAACCTTTTTACTTTTTGTTACCATAGTTAAAAGTAAATAGGGTAATTAAAGGTAAAAATGATATTATTACTACCCTAACACATGTCCTAATTCTACTGGATAAGTATAATTCGACCAAAATCAACCATAGGAATAAAATATGAACCTCTTTGGTCCATTTGGATTAGATTGGGACACTTCTTTATTATTTTTTATAAAGAAGGGTTAAAAGAGTTAAAATCAATGTTAATAAATAATTTTTTTTCATATAAGGTTATTGATGAGATAAATTAAAATATAAATATTCATTAGAAATATAAGAATATTTCATATATAATGATATTTTATTTATAATTTTAATTCATTAAATAATTTATTTTATTTATGACACAGTGATGATCCGGTAATTACCTAATTAATGAAATATTTAAAAAGATGATATTATAAATATATAAATAAATGTAATTTGAGCCTTTTAAGGAATTCCTCTAATTATATAGGTTAATATTACATATTAGGGTTGGTTATATGAGTTGTTTTTGATGTTATAATTCTATTATGAATTTATAAAAAACAAAATACCAAATAGTGTCAAAATTGACAGAAAAGTGTTTTTAAAACAAATATAATATTATTAATTGACATGCTATTCCTAAAAAACTATGGTTCCACCAAAAGTCATATATAATGATAGGTGTATCATTTATTAACCACTAGGGGTTATTTTTGAAGTATATAGTATGTTTATTAACCATATAGTATGAAAATTCAAAGAGACATGGTAAATATCAAAATATTTTATTAAGAGTTAAATCTAAAAGATAATGTTAATATAGTGACAAAAACCTATCTAAAACCTATTGGTTGAGTTTTTTTCGACCCATCCTCAGCTTATTCTTTAAATAATCCATTTCTGAGAAATTAAAAATTGAACATTATTTTATTATAAAATAATATTTCTAGCTTTTACCAAGGTGCCCCCACCCCACTTATAAAAGGCCACACCCCCTTATTTCTAATTAAAACCTTCAAATCCATTTGTCATGGACAAACTCTCTCCAAATACCCTCTTAACAGTCTTCACTTTATCTTAGATGCCTTATGTTAGTCAGAAAGGCAACCTATGGAGCCCTTTTGATCAGATCATAAGTAATAACCTGAAAAAGATATAAATATCTCACCACCTATTTCATGATCCTTTTTTCATCCACTTCATTTTTATTTGTTGCTCCATTATAAAATAATAACAATATATTCTTATATATAGTTTGATGTTATTATAAAATAATAACTCTAGTTTTTTATATATAGTTTTGATTTATTATGGTACAAAACTTCTTTGTTGTATTGATGGTTTTGTGATATGTTTGAATGTGAATGTTATATTTTTATAACGTTCATGGTTTATGATTAGAGTATTGAAATTTTGTATGATAGATTTAATAATAATGTTTATGTTATAATTCATCCTTTTCATATGAGGAATGTATTAGACTTATTAAGTGAGGGGTGGATCCCACAATAGTTCATTGATGCATCTGTAGGTCTCATGAGACAAGTAGACATGGAATTGGCCGAGGACCTTTCCCAATTTGATATATTGTTTTGGCCGAGGACTTAATCATTTTTAGACATCTTGGGCGAGGCCTAGACAAAATGTTTCATAATTTCCGACATTATACAATCTCTCATTATGAAAATTATATTGATGGATCATGTGGTCATTAGACTAGCAGAATATCATTGATTATGATTTATTATGGCATTATTTACATAGCTCATATTCCATCAATAAAAGTATTCATGTTTATTATAAGTAAAGGCATGTGGTTTCAATTATTCACCATGATAAATATTTATGTTATCTTCCGCTATATTTCTTACCCTTACAAAGCATTTGAGCTCACCCCTTTCTTATGTTTCATTTTCCCAGGATATGAAGAAGTTCGTTATGAGTGAATTTCAGGCATAATCTTGGAGGCTAGGATGTTTCTAATTGAATAAATTTGTGTTGTATTTCATTTCAAGTTGTAATGTTGATCTTATGTATGAATCTTGTTTCCAATAATACTAAATTGATTGGTCATTCAGGACATGATTTCCTTGTGGTCATGCCAACGTTATGTAATAATGCACCAACTTTGGGTAACTAGAGTCAGGGCATTACAAAAATATAGAAACTAAATTATTTTTCATCTGGAACAGACTATTTAAACAACATAAAATATTTATTAGAAGATGAATAAAAAATAAAGGCACATATTTAGATAATATTCCATATAAAAGGAATATAATTCTACTATATAAATGAAATAATATAGATGTAGAAAACTTCTACATCAGAATGAGATGGTATATACAGTGAAACCCAATAATAATTTTTTTTTGATCTAATACTAAATCCCCCTCCATGGGACCTCTGGATTCTCACCACTTACAAATTCTCATATCATCTTTCCAAAGATAAATTTTTAGATCTAACAAAAACCTTGAAAATATAACAATTAGTCAAGAAATATTCATCTTAGTAGATCATCATCATCCAAATGTATTAAATTCATATATAAGGAAATTCCTGAATATATGTTTAGAAACAAAATTATAAATTGGTATTTGAAAATATAACCATGTGAAAACCGATATCATTTATGAGACCATTTTATAATCATTAATTTTTGTGACTTTTTAATGAAAAAAATCGAATTGTAAGTGTTTATTTACCAATGTATTTTTAACCAAAACACCCTTTCAGAATTGTTTTATGTGATATCATTGAAAACATTTTAAATGAAAGAAAAACTGAATATAATAGATCAAGAAAATAAATTCATCACTATAATTTAGAATATATGTAATTGAAATATACATGATGAAGATTTATCAAACAATATAACCAAACAGGAATATAATCAAGATCAAGATAATTATCCCCTATATAAACAACCAATATAGAAGTAATTGTTCCATGAGAACAATCATACACCATAATGAAATACGTGCATTTAATTTACCAATCCAATGTTATACTATTAACAAACATATGATATAACCACCCATCAAAAGAAAGTCACCCAAAAAACAACAGTATCATCAAGATGACTCTCCCCACCAAACCCTATCTCATTATTGAAGTCAAATGAGTAATGTGCATCCGTATTTGTGTAGCATAATCATAGATATCAATCATTGTTATAGAGATCCCATGTCCAAATAAATTTGAAACTAAGTGAATATTAAGTACTTTATCAACACATAAGGTATATGAAATAATTATCCCCCACCTTTATCACCAGCAGATATATAAAATCATTTTCACAATAAAAAAAACAACCTATCACTATGTAAAAAATAAGGATAAATCAATGAGGATCCTTCATGAAATAAACAATATAATATATAAAGATACAAGTGAGTATTTAGAAAAAACACAACTGGGGATGTTGATACAATTTCATTGATTAACATTTCAATTTAAACATGTTTTAAAAATACATTAAAATGACAGAAACCATTTACATAACAATTCACCAATTCAAAAAGTAATTTTTTAGTAAAACTAAAACAAGGATAAATTCATTCCTTTCCATTAAAATAAATTTAAATATAAATTAAATTATTTTTTAATGATGCGTGGAAATAATTTATTTAAATAGAAATTGATAAATACTTGATAACACATTTTCTAAATCCATTAATGGTCAACAACACAAAAAAGAATAAAATACCTCATTAAATCATTATTTTCATCATTTATAAATTAAAATATCGTAAATCTATTATACAATCCCCTAAAACCTATTCAAAGGGCCATATTGGAATTCAATATATGCTAATAACATTAATAAATACAATTAAAAATAACAGTATTAAATTCACAAGTGACTCCCCTTATGCCCATCCCAAATTTCATAGAAACCATATGAAAACCCCCCCATAGATAACATATAAATTCATAGTTTCAATAAATATAGATTTATAAAGAATAATATTCACATGAATTAATCAATAATATAATATCTTAAAAATTACTATGTTGAATAAGAGTAAATTTTTTCGAAACAAACCAAAATTCTTCTCATATGCTGATGATCAAAAAAAGGAATTGAGATAGTTTTTATATAACATATAAACCTAAACACCTATCATTAATTCTACCCCAAAACTCTAAATCATTCAACAATACCCATATGATTCACATGTGAAATAATGATAAAAAAATACTATGAAAGGGGGGAGGGAAAGATGCAAGAACAATAAGAGTCAATTGAACTATGTGCGAGGATAAGAAAAAAGGTTAGAAGGACCAGGGTCCATCTAATAGGGATGGAAGAAAATAGGGGTCCTGAAGTCAATTATTAGGGGAGGAATATTATAGAGTATAAAAATAGTTAAAAAATTATTTGTGATGAATAGTCTGGTTACATGGTCTTGAATAATCATGTTTTGACCATGTGGCTACCCTAACACCTCAATATGATCAACATGGTCTCCTAGGAATCTCTATATTGTTATGAAAATCATGTAAAGACTATTATAATCTCTATAATAACATGATATTTCAATTCACAAGGTTTCCAAATAATTACTCCTAACTATGTGTTCTATCTACGAAGTGCCTAAAAAATATAAAAAATCATGTTTAACGACAAAAAATTATGTGGAAATAAAAAACCCAAATTAATATAAAATACTACTGAATAATTAATACCATAACATATCTGTAAATAGAATATATCCACTACGTGACTTTATACTCCTTGAAAGATATTGTATGAAAATAGAAAGAAATAAAAATGGATTATTTAATTAATATTGAACCAAATATAATAAAACAACATGATTTAATACAGATAACAGTCATCTATTCTCTTCTAAACAATCAAATTGTTCATCCAAAAATACTCAATGTCGTAAATATTATTAAAAAAAGAACCTTGTGTTTAGGAATACTGAAAGAAAAAATGATTCCTATCATGGTCTCCCCACTATTTAGAAACTATCAAACATGGTCGAACCAAAGAAACAATTGAATGTAGCCTCCTAAAAAACTAAAAAAATTAAGATCAATCAATCCCCAAAACATAAATACTTCTAATATAAGGTAGGGAGAACGTCACATAATCAATGAAAAAAAATAACATATAATCTATTCTCTGTCTACAATATACAAGGATCGCCTAGGGTAAGAAATAGGTCACCACCTCATAGTAGATCATAAACACCATAATCTAAACACCAACTATTGAATAATATCTTTAGGGTAATCACTCAACCCAATATTCGAAATATTTACTTAAATCTCTCACTTGTTCCCAACCATTAACACCTAAAATATCATCAAAAATAGAAATCAAAATCCCAAAAAACTCAATATATATTCACTCAACAAACTAGGAATAAAAACAACAACATCAACAACAATATTCATATCCAATGATTGAGGATCATTGTAATATATTTCTAATGATATAACAACTGAAACCCAAAATATTGAACTACTACTCATCCATAAAAAAGTGGTCCTAAATGAAATAATCCTCCATAAACATATCAAACTCATGGATTATAATTAAATCTTGACCTACAAAACATCTGAATATATCCTAAACTATAATGACCCATAATCGTTTTTATGAAATTGTCATTTTGTTTATATAATTTTGGAGTAAATAGAACTAATTGTTTTATTATAATAAATTTAAAATTTAATATAGATATTAAATATGTGTATCATAATTGAAAATATGAATATGAAATAAAAATATAAAAAAAGATAACTAAAATATTAAAATTATATCTGATCGATCCACTAGAATAACTACACTATTGAAAAACATTCAATAAATGGGGAAAATATTATTAATTTAATATTGATCCTGGAAATTAAAAAATAAATATCCATGAAGGAAAATAAAATTTAATGAATAATTAATAAAATATGGGGTATTTATAATATGTAGGGAACCAATATGTCAGTTAATAATCTAACCATTAGAAAACAAAATTGGACTGTTAGAATAGTTTTCAGACAATTATGAATAGAAACCAAGATTCTATAATAAAATCCCCTCATATCAAAGTGTAAAATATTTTTTATTTTTCTTACAATATGAAAATACGACATATTTATGTCATGATACAAGAAAATAAATGTTTTCAAAATGAAAAATAATGTATTTGTATTTTTGTAAAACAAAAAATTATATTATTAATTTTATAATAAATAAAATATTTATAAATAATGTTTATTATCATTAAATGGATTTATAAATTAATATTATTTTATATTATAATTAAATGTTAATTTAATGGTATGATATATAATTTTTCAAAGGGTTACTAAATTGATTATAAAATATAATTGGTATATATTAGTTAAATAAGGATTTTATTTCAAACAAATTGCTAATATATCAGAAAATATTTGAATAAATTTACTTCTTTTAATAAATATAATAATAATAAATAATTTGGTGTAATGTCGAGTATTTTTAAAAGATTATATACTAATTGGTTAGTAGTGAGATGTGGTAAAGTACAATATATAAAATTATATGATAAATATTTGAATTTTTCTTCAATTACTAATGATATAACAGAATATTAAAACTCACATGCACTACTTACTATATATTTTTTCAAGATTCATTGATATTGGTAGTCTTGGAAAAATAAAAAATAAATGAATATGATATTCTGAAATACCTCTTTCCTCACCTAATAAATACCACCCCAAATCCCCACAACATCTAATCAGTTGATCTTGTCCAATTATTTATTAAATAAAATCAATATCCTCTCTACCATTTCATAGTTCCACATTAATCATTATAATATAAATTCCATGTTCCTTATTTAGTTTTTTAAGGTGATGACATTAAAGAAGTAATATTCTATAATTACCTCGTTAAAATTACTTTCCTTTTCTACCATTCCTATCCTCTCTCATCGAACATGGAATAATAATCTAGTGTCATATATATATATATTTTACTGTGATAATGTAAAATCAAGAAACCAACCACTTCTTTTCTACTCTAACAATGAAAACGAAAACATCATCTTTATTATGTAAGTTCACAGCCTCTATGGATTATTTGTTTTAGTTTTACATTTCCATCTTCATTTCAAGATTAAATTATATAATATATTATTTTTGAAATGAAAAATATGAGTATTATATATATTATTTTAAATTATTTAATTAATATATAGACATAATATTAAATAAAAATAAATTATTTCATGACGATCAGTAAAATAGCATAAACGAAATAACCATATTACTTTATAGTTTTTATAAATTGATTTATCCTTATATCATAAAAAATATGGATATTTTGGAAAATAATTATCTCTATAAGTACATTAATTCAATTTCATTTGACTTATTTAGTTTTAGTTTAATTTTATATGGACATCAATAATTATCTATAATTGACCTGACTACAAAATCGTGAATAACCCCCTCAAATCAATGAAATTAAACATTATATCTCCTTAAACTGGTTGTAAATAATCATAACAAAATTATATAAAATAATATATATTTATATATATATAAGATTTAAATAATGATTCTAATTTTATTATTCAAGATGTTATGTTTATGTATAGAATAATTTTGGACATTTGGTATGGCCTCTCTCAACACCACCCTCTTTTATTATCCTTATGAAATTTATTTTAGTAGCTCAATCTATATAAATATTTAGTGTCATAAACTTAATATATATATATATATATATATATATCACCTACATATATACCAATCATATGATCCATTCATTTTATGGGGAAATAAATGCCTTATGTTTATTTCTCATAATTCATCTTTAAAATGAAACTCGACTTCGGGGAACATTTTTATTCATTAATAATTTTATATAATTATAATTTAACGTATTTATTATCATTAGTTATTTCATTAAAGAATAAATTATTTTGGGTTTTAATATTATGGTTTTACTCTAGTTTAAAACCAAATTTATACGTATTATTTCTTCAAAAACATTAACTAATTCCATAAAATAATGTTTTTAAAATTTCATTTCTACAACCCATTTTTTATTCTTTGTCATGATATATTTTAAAATAAGCCCATTATTTTGTCAATATTTTTTTATATAGCCTCAAATTAACTTCCATATTATATATTTCCTGCTTTTATTTGGAATAAATATAAAATCATATTTTATTGTAATATGATACATTATATTGAAACCCATTTCACTCAATGGGTTATTCTTATGATTATTCCATTCATTGGGTTTTTAATTTTTAGAAACATACGATTTTACAAGATATAATTGAGAACCCATATATATAATAAATTAATTGGATAATGTTTATGTCTCATGATATGATTATGTGATAATGGAGTAACCTTAATCTATGACAGGATTCTTTCAACTATGTCATGTTGTCCTAGATGTTAGCCTTGACATATACTTAGAAAATATTTTTGGGTTTTACACATTTCTATATTACAAATAAATAGAGATTCGATGTACTTTATTTAATGTTACAATTTGATTATTCATGATATATTCCATTTATAATATCAATTCATGTCTTCTAACTCTTGTTTTTGATTCACTATCATGTTTATTAATTTATTTGGATTTATATCCCACCATATTGTATATGAATTACCCATAAAGTACGATTAAATTTTATAATATTAAAGGGATTTATGATATGATTATTGAGAATGAAATAATTGTTTTTTATTTCAAAATATAATTCACATATTATTAATATAGTATTTCTTTTACACTAGGTCTCTCGATCATTGTTTTGTGTTTATTGGATGATTATATTAAAAAATGTGTAATTTTATGTGGAAAAGACTTAGGTCACTATATTAAAAGCTAGAGTAGATGGAATTCTTAATATATTTTAGATAGGAAGTTTAAGGGTTCCTATATCTACATACTAGAATAATTTGACAGGTATATTTTCCCTATGAGGTGAGACATACACTTCTAATCAGTGTTCTCCCAATTTCCTATGAACACATACTATGCTATCTTTATTCCCATTAGAGGGGACCAAGAAATTAGACAAAAAAAATTTCATATATTGGAAATCAACATCTTGAATGACCTCCTTGATATCTTCCTGAATGAATGTGAGTTCATAAACAATCCTAAATGATCTAGTAATAGTGAAACTGATAGAGAATCCACCTAAATAGACACTAAAACATTATTGTTAAATAGGAAATGAGGATTAAAGTTTTAAAAGATAATAAGGGTCAACCAAAATACTTTGTAACCCAATTAATTATTTGTTAAATATGTAATCAATATATAAAGAGGGTGTATAAAAATACTAAAATTTCCAAAATATGATCTGATAGTTGAAAGGGTTCTAATTCCACCACACTATTTGGAGATTTTCTAGATTCCAAAATTGAAGAAACTCATTCAATGTGATTATAGGATCCACCCGTAGGGTCATCCATAATAAAAATCAATCTACATTATATTAAGATCATTCTATGTTCCATACAAAAAATAATAGAAGACATAAGAATCGTCAATTAATTCCTCAATGCCCAAAAAAATCACATCATAAATAAGGGTCAAATCAAAAAACCTAACCAATTAAAACAAAGAACATGGACACAATTCCCTAAATATAAAATTTTATTTCAAAATCATTGGTGTACATTAAGTAACTTTTAAAACACATTCCATAAAGGCAAACGTATGAAAAAAATTCAAACTCCACTAAGATAATTAGACAACCTTGTTTGAAAAAATATCCAAAAAAATCAGGCATATTCCTAAAAGAGCCTATTTTTAAAATTGAAGCATATATTGAATGCTCATAAAGTTAACTTCCCCTTTTACAAAAAAATATATTTCATTTCTTAGAAATACACTTTTCTTCTTGATCCTCATTTAAATTTTCATTTTTGAATATGATCACATTTTGGAATACCCTTTGGAACAAATTTGAAACATCCCACTTTTAGAACCCATTGAAACCATTTCAGAATTAAATTATTATTTAAAATTATATTTAAATTAATTATTTCTATTGAATAATATTTACATGAGAACCACTTTCTGCTCAAAAATATTTCCAATTAACATATTAAAAAAATCCTCCTTATAAAAGACTCCTTAAAAAACAAGGGAAATTATGTTTTTTACAACCCATTAAAAAAATCATGAAACTATTTATTTAATACAATTCTACCATTTAACCCAAAAAAATTAAAGTAAATCTTATCAAAAGAACAACACCATTAATAAAAAATTACCTTGAATTAAAAACCAGTCACTATCAATAATCCATTCATTTCATCTCCAAAAAGTGAAAATCACGTTAAGAAAAATTTAGAATCTAGGGGAGT
>CAUJRU010000519.1:226202-261144 GCA_963277665.1 Viscum album
CCTCCTACACCAGATCAAGGAGAGTGCTTTGCAAGCAGTTCACAAGGCGGTTGAAGGTAGACATCGCAAGAGAAGGCTCTTTCGCACTAGCATAGAGAGATCCCTTCGGCAAATTCCAGAGATATGTGGAGCACGTGTGGATCACCACTAGAGGAATCTTACACTTGTATTCTATGACACAATGACAGATCACATTAGATCATGACTGGAAACATCAACATAGAAAGAATTCTATCAAATTAATTCTTTTCTTTTAATTAAATTAATTATAACCAACATATGACGATTCTCTCTATGTTTTCGGGACTCCCCTATTTTCTTTTGTTTTCATTCTATTCTGAAGATCCGACATTTTATAATCATGACGGATCTCGGATTGATCGTCATTGACGATAAAATTTAAAGTTGGGTACACCCACCAACATGCTTCCACTGCGCCCGAAACATACACTTGAGGGGTGCAATAATGAAGGAGACTATTAGGATTTTTTTATAAAACTCGATGAACCTTTTATTAACGCTGATAAAGGTATGTTTTATCAGTATTAAAATTGAAAGCGCTGATATAACATTCATTTATCAACGCTTTTTAGCACCGATAAAGATATTATGTTAATAATTTATTTATATTAATATATATTTATAATATTATATATATGATAAATATATATATATATATTTATAATAATAACTATAAATAAATAAATATATCTTTATACTTATAAAATTATAATTTAAATAATTATAAAATTATGAGAAATATACATATTATATTTATAATCTTACAATGTATATAATAAATATATTAATTATATATATTTATAAGATTATAGATATATAAAACTATATTTCTTCTAATTATATAATTATTTATATGAATATATATTTATTTATAATTATATATATATATATATATTTATAATTATAATTATAAATGAATACATATATATTTATTTAAATAATTATAAATTATAAAAAATTAATATTTCTAATTTTTATAATTTTATTAATATATATATTTAATATATTTATTATAATTTTATAATTATTTAAATATATCTATATTTATTTATAACTATAAATATAAATATCTGTATTTGTTTATCAATATTTCTATATATTTATAAATATATTTATTTAATTATATATAACATTATATATGAAAATAATAAATATATTTGTTATATATTAATAATTATTTAAATAAATAAATATTTAAAAGGGTTTTTTATATATTTCAAATGTTTATTTGGAATGACCATTTGGTTTACCCCTTGTGATAAATTCCTTAACGACTTCTTTAAATTTTTTTGATGTAAATGGTTTGATTTTGGCTTTGTTTATGATTTAAATGTATAAGACCCATGTTTTTAAGGGTAGGTTAAAAATGTTTTTTTATAATATATGATATTATGATATAGTATTCCCACATACTTCATTTTTGAATACACCACTGCATATCACGTAGAGACCATCACATAGAGGCCTTCACATATTCTTGATTTGGGAATATTTTGGCTATATTTGTAAAGACCTAGAATTTCCATGTACTTTTTTTAATTAAATGGGAATTTTACAAGTCTTTGAAAATTGACGGCGCATAATTCCGAGGCCTGGGGTGCCCGAAATGAATTTCTGAACTTTATTTCGGGTACGTTCAGTAAACGTGTGAGTGGGGTTTTTATAACTTTTGAACCGGTGCTCGGAATTGAAATCTGATGGCACTATTGAACTCACAGTGCTAGTATTCTCTTGAGTAGACCTTCACCTCGACTACATTAGGTCAAGGGTGGAAGTTAACTTTTCACATATTTGTGAAGGAATTAAATAAATAAAATTGTGTAACTTTTTATTTTATTTTTCTTTGGAATTCCCCATGTGGATATTTCATAGGTGGGGAACACCTGAACTAAAACCTCCCATGAGAGGTTATGGTGGTGGGGACCACCTGAACTAACCTCCCATAAGAGGTTATGGTGGTTGGGACCACCCGAGGCTTGAAACCTCATGAAATCCCTATTAAGTGGGGAGAAACCTCTTGAGCTCCCCACTTAATTGTGCCAACCCTCCCCCACTTAATTATGCCAACCTATTTGATTAATTAACCCAATTTGAAATTGTGGAAAAAATTAAATTGGGGAAACATATCAAATTTTGGCTACTTTTCAAATTTGGTGGAATTGGGAGAGGAGAAATATTGTGAGGATTACACTTCTCCAATGAAGAACGCTCCTCCAATGAAGAACGCCAAGCTGCCCTCGCAGCACCCTCCACGACACCCACTGCGGCCCTCTACGCCCCCTCGCAGCTTGTTGGACCGTCCAGCCAGCCGGGACACCCAGCACGGGCTGGGACAGGCCCAGTGGGTCGGGCCAGTTCAACCCAGGCCAGGATGGGTTGGGTTGGTCCTACTGGGTCGGACCAGACCCGGACCTGATACGACCCTTTACTTTACTGTGGACATAACTTTGGCACCGAATTCCATTTAATGAACTGTCAGCGATGATAAAAATCTTGGTGTGAGATGGTCCCTTTGAGTATACCTCACCAAAGATTTGGTTAAAGTTGGGAAATGGTCGAGTTGGATCGAGCACGAATCCAACCGGGCCCTCGGGACTAAAAGGATAATAACTCACAGACCGGGTGTCCGATTGATGCACCTTCTATTGCATTGAGACTACTTTGACATGGCGAACCTTTGAGATAATTATTTGTTGGACATCGTGGTAGTTGGAGTATCGACCAGTGTCTTGGGGAGAAGACCCTCCCTAAGACGACCAAGCCTAGTGCGGAAACCCAGTAGCTGGCCGTGACGAGAAGAGTGATCCTAGCTATCCTGTACAGGTCAGATCCTAGCGATCCTGTGCTGGTCAGCACCTAGAGATCCTGTGTGGGCCATCTCTTAGGGATCATGTGTGGGTCAGCTCCTAGCGATCTTGTGTGGTTCAACTCCTGCGATCCTGTGTGGGTCATCTCCTAGCGATCCTGTGTGGGCCAGCTCCTAGAGATCCTATGTGGGTCAGCTCCAACGATCCTGTGTGGGTCAGCTCCTAGTGATCTTGTATGGGTCATCTCCTAGATATCCTGTGTGGGTCAGCTCCTAGAGATCCTATGTGGGTTAGATCCTAGCGATCCTGTGTGGGTCAGCTCCAATGATCTTGTGTGGGTCAGCTCCTAGAGATTCTGTGCAGGTTAGCAGTAGAGCCTCTTAACAGAATAAGATGATTCAGTATTTATAACTAATGATCTCTACTACCGTATCTAAAGATATAACTAGTGTGAGTTGAGTCAGAACCTCTGTGTTTCTTCATGTTTGAGATGGATTACTTGAAAACTCAGGTATATGTATGGGAATATACCTAAGTAGGGTTATCTGTTGATTTCACACCTTGTGGTTTATCCTTGGAGGATTTTGTGAGACCTTGAGGGTCTCGAGGTCCCTACTGAGTATCGATATACTCACCTCTACATGGGCTATGCCTGCACCTTGATGTGTTGGATGAAGACGACATACGATGTTGACTGAGGACGGGGGTACCAGGACTGGACGATGCTCAGAGGTGGACCATACATCGTTTTGGTTTGCAGAGGAGACGGGTGGACATGGAATGCTAAGGAGGCAATATGTACCTACCCTCTAGGTAGGAATCGAGGTGGAAAATCCAAGATCTGCTTTTGACCTATTAGCTATCTTATACTTTCTAGTTTTCCTTGTACTTTCTAGTTGGGATTGTATTCTGGCCCTTTTTTTCTTACTGTACACACTCTAATTACTATTTAATTTACTTGAGTTCGTATCTTTCTATGTACTTGGTTGTGTTTTTACAACTTATAAAGGCAACTACTTCTCAATTCTAGGGAATTACGCCTTTGGTGTTAGTCGCCAGCCCCTGGCCTACGGAAGCCGGGCTTGGGGTAGTCATGACACGGGCCCCGGGGACGGGTCATGACAAATTGGTATCTTAGGAGTTAGTTCTACCACAGAACATAGGACTCTGATATTTCTTTTAATGGAAATAGTGTTTAGTGTAGTGAGTGTGGTTATCAGTTTAGGGAATCCATTGTTGGTGTGGCAACCGATGTATCCATACACCAGGACCCTGACTTTTGATTTCCGACTTAGTGCATGAAAACACTGATTTAGTGTGTGTTTTGAAGAGTTTTATTTGTGATATTTTGAGTCAGCTCACCAGGTATAACTTATTAACCGTGTAGCACCTGTTTCTTTTCAGGATGCCTCCACGCAGATATCCAACTAGGGTTCCAAGAGTTGTATGAACTGATAGCCCACTGAGCGACAAGGCCTCAGTGCAGGGCCCTTTTCTAGTAGAGGCACCAGTGGAGGCCCCATCAGTACCATTCCCCATTGGGCCACCAATGCCACCAGCCCCAGTAGCTTACAGTGCATGCCGCTTGAGTGCGTTACACGAGTTCTAGTGCTAGAGGCCACCCAATTTCAATGGAGAGATGGACCCATAGACAGCTGAGGATTGGTTGGAGGCTGTAGTAAGATTCTTCCCACTAGTAGGGACACTAGCCGATCTCATGGTGATCCTTGCTACCAGCCTTCTACAGGTAGTAGCGGGCAGATGGTGGAGCTTGATGCTTCAGGTTCACGATGAGGTGATTCTTCTCTGGGTAAACTTCGAGAGCCTGTTTCGGGAAAAGTTTTCCCCAGTGACTCTTCACGTAGTGTTCATACAAGAGCTTCTTCATCTTCAGTAGGGTAGCATGACTGTAGCTCAGTACTCAGTGAGTTTCACTGACCTCTCATGCTACTCCACTGATATGGTGTGGGACCCTTTCTTCAAGGCCCAAACCTTCGAGCAGGTACTCAGGCGAGAGATCATGGATTCAGTGATCTCACTCAGCATTCCGACGTAGGCAGGGGTGTTAGAAAGAGCCCTATTAGTGGATAGTTTTCTTGTTGAGCAGTCACCAGTAATGAGACCCACCACTAGTCGTCATGTAGCATAGTCTTCTAAAGCTGGCAGCAGACAGATGCTATAGAGGCCCAAGAGGACCAGACCTAATATTGGACGACCACATTATTCAGGGTCGGTTGTGCAGGGAACATGAGACAGAGCCAGTCATGCCAGGATCAGACAGTGTTACGCATGCAGAGGGCATGGTAATATGGCTTGTGACTGTCCGACCTACCATACAAATGATCAGAAAACAGTCGAAGGACCACCCAAGCAGAGACAGATGTTCGACCGAGGAGGTCTGTAGGGAGCAGGCGGATTTGGCAGAGAAGATGGCCGTGCATTTGGCGGTTGGCGAAGATTCAAGATGTTATTGCCCCCACCACCAGGAGGTCCACCCTGACCGCATGGAGCAGGTGGACAAGGGAGAGCTCATCTCCAGGAAACTGAGGCCTATGATCATGATGCTCCTGAGATGATATGAGGTATGATCTGTGTATACTCTACCTTAGATGAAGTTCTTATATACACAGGTTCCAGTCATTATTTTATTGCCACTCTCCTTGTTCGAATCTTGAAGATTTTGACATCCTTACGGCTAGAGACTTATATGGGAGAAGATTCGACAATTACGCACTGGTTATGATAGTGTGAGCTTACTTTATGAGGCGAGAGCTTCGGCTGGGATCTCCTAGTAGTAGCATCGGGGCCTTACGACGTCATCTTGGGTATGGACTGGTTATCTACAATCCATGCTTAGATTGATTGTATTAGGCACAAAGTGTGGTGTTTCCGCATGGATGGGACCAAGTTTACCTTCAACTGTGAGAAGGGAGCCTTTGCAGCACAAGATGGACTTACCCAGAGGTGAGTGAAGCCGATCACTCATCATTTGGCCAGACTTACCCTCAGAGCAGTTGATGTGGAGAGTTTGAGCTATCCTGCAGTGGTGGACCAGTACATGGATGTCTTCCTTAATGATGTTTCAGGTCTACCTCCTCGCAGAGAGGTGGAATTTCACATTGAATTGTACCTTGGGACGAAACTGATATCTACACCATCATATCGGATGGCTCCCGCAGAGCTTCGTGAGCTGTGGGTACAACTTGAGGACTTGTAGGGGAAGGGATTCATTCAGCCCAGTGCTTCACCCTGGGCAGCCCTAATTTTGTTCTCCAAGAAAGTGGATGAGAGATTGAGACTTTGTGTCGACTATCTGTGCCTGAACCAGGTGACCGTGAAGAAAAAGTACCCACTTATGAAGATTTATGACCTCTTTGATCAGCTGAAGTGATCACGACGGTTCTCAAAGATAGACCTCAGATTAGGCTATCACCAACTCAGAGTATGAGACGAGGATGTGTAGAAGATGACCTTCAGATGTCGGTATGACCATTATGAGTTCTTGGTTATTCCATTTGGTGTAACCAATTCTCTAGTAGTGTTTATGGGACTCATGAACAGGATATTTCAGACATACCTTGATTGCTTTGTAGTAGTATTCATCGACTACATTCTGATCTACTCAACTACTGAGGAGGAGCATGCCTATCATTTACAGGTAGTACTGGACACACTCCAAGAGCACCAACTTTATGGTAAGCTCTCTAAGTGCCAGTTCTAGATCCAAGATGTTCAATTTCTGGGACATGTCATATTGGAGGCTAGAGTTTCAGTGGATCTAGTGAATATTGAGGCGGTACTTGCTTGGGATCCACCTAGGAGTGTGACGGAGGTACAAAGTTTCATGGGTTTGGATGGATACTACTGGAGGTTTGTTCTAGATTTCTCCAGAGTTTCAACACCTCTACCAGCATTGATGAAGAAGGTGCAACCCTTCATGTGGTCGGAGAGATTCCAGCAGAGATTTCAGGAGTTGAGGCAAAGGCTAACTAGTTCCCCCATCTTGAGGATTTCAGAGGATGGCATAGGGTACGTAGTCTACTGAGACACATCAGGGACCGAGCATGGATGCATCCTAATGTAGGAGTGAGTAGTGATCACATATGGTTCTAGACAGCTGAGACAACATGAGCAGAACTGCACTACCCATGACCTGGAGTTAGCAGCATTGGTCTTTGCCTTAAAGATGTGGCAGCACTATCTGATGGGAGAATGTTTTACAGTCTAATCAGATCACAAGAATCTCAGGTATATCTTCTCTTAGAAGTACCTGAACCTGAGATAGAAATTTTGGCTTGAGTTCCTCCAGGACTATGAATTCGAGATAGTCTATAATCCTGGGAAGGGGAACGTTGTAGCATATGCACTCAGCAGGAGGTCTGGTATACAGCTGCCAGGTGAGGCGATAGAGAAACTGGCCACTTTGCAAATATCCTTTGTGGATAGAGATGGAGCAGCTTTTCTTCAGTATCTTATAGTCACTCCCCCACTTCTTCAGTGATTTAGGGAGGCACAACGTGGGGATGATGATTTTGAGATGCGATGTGCTCAGATATCCACAGAGTAGGCACCTTATGGATTTTATAGAGGTGGGGAGAACGTCATCGTCTTCAGAGGATGTACAATGGTACCAACGTCACTTTAGGAGGAAGTGATGAGGGAGTTCCACACATCCCCTCTAGCGGTATATCCAGGAGTGGCGAAGATGTACCAGGATCTCCGACGACAAAACTAGTGTCCAGGAATGAATAAATCATTAACATAGGTTGTCTCTCGATGCCTCACTTGTCAGCAAGTGAAGGCGGAGCATCAGGTACTAGCAGAATTGGTTCAACCTTTAGAGATCCCAGAGTGGAAGTGGGATATGATATCCATGGACTTTGTGATATGACTCCCACATACATACATGGTACATGACTTAATTTGGGTGATCATCGACCGAATCACCAAGTCGGATCAATTCCTATCGATCAGAGAGAAGGGTTCATTAGAGAGATTGGGATGCCTCTATGTATAGGAGATTGTGCATCTACATGTAGTACCCTCGAAGATTGTCTCCTATCATGATGTGACTTTTACTTCCTGGATATGGAAGGGGTTGCAGGAGGATTTCAGGATCCAACTTCATTTGATAACCACCTTCCATCCTCAGACGGATGGCCAGACTGAGCAGACCATTCAGACACTCAAGGACATGCTGCGTGCTTGTTTCCTCAAATTCAGTCGCATATGAGAGGATCACTTTCCTTTAGTGGAGTTTTCATACAACAATAGCTATCACTCCACCATTGGGATTAAACCTTTTGAGGCATTGTATGGGTGACCTTGCAGATCAACTTTGTGCTGGACTGACCTAGGGGAGTCAGCACCAGTGAGACTAGAGATGGTACAAGCTACCACATAAAAGGTGCAGATTATCTAGGATCAGATGAAGACTGCAAAGAGTAGGCAAAATTCATATTCCTATAGGAGAAGGAGACCTCTAGAGTTCGAGGATGGTGACCGTGTCTTTCTACGGGTCTCACCCTGACGAGGTTTATAGAGATTTGGATGAGGCGAAAAGTTATCTCTGAGATTCATTAGACCCTTACCATTCCTCAATAGAGTTAGCGAGGTGGCTTAACACTTAGTGCTTCCGCCTTAGTTGAACTGGGTGCACAACATCTTCTACGTATCCCAGTTGAGGAGATACATGCACGACCCTTCCCACCTCATCGATCATGGTGAGCTAGACATCGATGATGGGGAGAATTTTATAGAGGTTCCAGTTGAGATTGAGGATCGACATGAGCGGGTCCTTCGTGGGAGATCGATACCTCTAGTGCATGTTCATTGGCAGTACAGGAACCTCCAGGAGATCACATGGGAGTGGGAGGCTCAGATGCATGCTCAGTACCCCCTTTTGTTTTCCTAGTTTTGTTATGTGGATTATAGGGATGTAAAGCCCTAAGGTGGGGATAATGTAAAGACCCGGAATTTACATGTAATTTTTTTTAATTAAATGGGAATTTTATGAGTCTGTGAAAATTGACGGCACATAATTCTGAGGCCCGGAGTGCCTGGAATGAATTTCTGAACTTTATTTAGGGTACGTTCAGTAAACATGCGAGTGAGTTTTTTATAAATTTTGAACCGGTGCTCGGAATTGAAATCCGAGGGCACCGTTGAACTCACAGCACCTGTATTCACTTAATGAGACCTTCACCTCAACCATAGTAAGTTGAGGGTGGAAGTTATATTTTCACATATTCGTGAAAGAATTAAATAAAATAAAATGGTGTAACTTTTTATTTTATTTTTCTTTGGAATTCCCCATGTAGATATTTCAAAGGTGGGGAACACATGAACTAAAACCTCCCATGAGAGGTTATGGTGTTGGGGACCACCTGAACTAACCTCCCATGAGAGGTTATTGTTGAGAAAGTATTGTTTTCAACAATACATAATGTTTTTATTTAAAGGGGGAGTTTGTTGAGAACAATACTCTATCTCTTTATGATAATTTTGATTCTCACCAATACCCTTAATTATTTTCTAATGATTTTATTTGTTAAGTATATTGTAGGAATTTATTATTCATTATATTTTTATTTATGGATGAAATATTTAAGTTCTTGAACAATGAGGATTAATTACTAAAGTATTCGCATTAGCGTGTTCTGGAAACACTGTTCATGATCTACATATTCGGGATCTACTTAAGCGTGTTCTGGAAACACTGTTCATACCCTACATAGAGAAACGTAGCATAAGGATGAAATATAGTGTATAATTTATGAGTTATCATAAAAGTATGGAAGAGGAACCCTATATTTGGAAGGAACCCTACATTTGGGTTATTGAAAAAGTGTGGAAGAAGAACCGTACATAAGTTTTAAACATTACGTTTGTTTCTCAAAAGTATGGTTCATCAACCTTACTTTTGTAAACAACCATACGTTCTTAGAAAATTATGGATCAAGTACCTTTCGTTTGAAAGCTTATAAAAGTATGGATATTTTATCATACGTTTGAAAGTTGAAGAGAAAAATTATGGATGGACAACCCTACATTTGTGATCAACCATACTTTGCCAACCCTACATTTGTGATCAACCATACGTTGCCAACCATACATTTGTGATCAACCATACATTGAAAACCTTACATTTTAAGGCTACGTCATCAATCTTACGTTTATTATTTACATTACGTTCAGAGGATGCATACTGTACAACTCAACCTTACATTTGGCATCAGAGAGTTTCAAGTTGATATTATTATGCAACAGTCAACAAGCTTTTTATTAGGATGATTTCAAGATGGATTAAAATATTATTTTAAAACTTGTCTTTGATGAGTTCAGAGCCGTTTAAGGATCGAATTAAAAGGATATTTTCTTGGTGAATTTCAAGGGAAGTTATGACTACTCTGTAAATTCAAACATTTGAATATCACGAGTCAGAAAGTGACTTTTTTGGATCTAAATTTACAGGATAAGTGCTCAATGTTATTATTTATGTGTATTTTTCAAACTGCATCAATCGATCATTCATAAAAAGGAAGAAAAATAGAGACTATCAAAACAACACAGATCTGCTGATTCAAAAGAATGACAAAGCTCTGTTTATTGAAGACGAAGAATCATGATAGAAGATTCACTTGTTCTACATCAAAGATCATTTGTGAATATGATACTACTGAAGTTGTGAATTATATTTCTATATCTACTATAATAGGATCGACTCAGAATGAATCTTATTTGAAGATCATTATTTATGAAGGTGATGATCCATCTACTATCAATTGCGTTCTGTTGCAATTGTGAAGAACAACTAGAAAGTATTTTTAAAAGTATAGATACCTTTATTTTCTATTCTCTAGTGACCGGATTCTCATACTAATCCATGTATGTTCTATGAGTGAACCAAAAGGCTTTGTTTTTCCTTCGATTATAAAGGTGTCGACTGCCTGTACTCAGTTGTGAAACAGTTTGTGGAAACAAGGACTAGATAGTGAAAATCACCAAGCTTGTGGAGTAGAGTGTTGGTGGAGTGGACTAGGGGCCTTCTGTTCCCCAAACCACTATATATCTTGTGTATCTTCTATTTAAATTTACGCTGCATTAATTCATATAATTAAAGTTAGAGGGTAGAACTTGATCTCACAAAGATTTATGAAAAGACACAATTCACCCCCTCTTGTGTATATTTAGTATAATCTGATCCAACAATTGGTATCAGAGGTTGAGCTTTATAATAAATCCTTAACAAGATGAAAGTGATTATACACAGAGAAATATGACTGATACAAGAGAGAGAATGTTTATGGCCAGAGAACCGTACTTAAATAGAGAAAACTATGGATATTGGAAGTCACAAATGATTATATATCTGAAAAACCTTGGATACATAGAATATTCTAAGATTCTGACTCCATATGAAATACCATAAAAACATGAAACATGGAGTGTAGCTACTGAAGCATAATATGATATGAACTCAAAGGTAATGAATGCAATTATATGTGGTCTAGGACCTGATGAATTTAACAGAGTATCTCAATGCCCTACAGCATATGAAATGTGGCAAACTATTGTTGTTTCTTTTAAAGGAACTAACAATATCAGGGAAATGAGATATGCTACTGCTAAGCTTAAATTTGATACATTCAGAATGGATTAAGGTGAAAGTATTACTCAAATGAATGGAAGATTGACAGATATTATCAATAACATAACTGCCTTGGGAGATCCCATTAAACAAGCTGATCAAGCTTTAAAATTACTGAGAGTACTACCTACAAGATGGAATGGAATCTCTGCTGTAATCAAACAGTCGACACCTATCAAAGACTTAACCATGAGAGAACTGATTGGAACACTAATGATGTATGAAGCTGAGATGCAAGATAAAGAAAATGAGCATAAAGTGTTTATCATGAGAGATGACACTTCCTTGAAAGTGTCATCACGGAGCAAAAATAGAAAGATAAAGAAAAGTGTAAAAGTGAAATCAGAAAGTTCTGATTTATCAAATTATGATGTGGAACTGGATTAGCTAGCTAGAAAATTCACTAAATTCTATAGAAAGAAGAAGGGATTCAAAAAATCCTTCAGAAAGGATGACAAGGAAGTCAGATGTTATGAGTGCAAGAAAATGGGGCACATCAGACCTGACTGTACTCAACTAAAAGAAGACAAGAAAAATAAAGTCTTCAAAAAAATGATTATGAGCATAAGGAAAAGAAAGCAATGAAAGATACATGGAGTGTATCTGAAGACTCCAGTAGCACTTCTAAATCAGACTCAGAGAAGGAAAAAGAAAATCTAAAAGCTAACATGTGTTTTATGGTAGAAATAGATGAGGAAAAATCTTACTACTCTTTTGACTCTAGTTATGAATCTAGTTACTCTAATGAAAAACTTGCAGCCAACTACAATATGCTTGAAGAAAAATACGATTCTCTATTTAAGAAGAATAAGTCTTTAAAGAATATTCATAAGGCTGTTTTTGATGAAAGATATACAATGCTGAAACAACATAAAGAGTTAATTGAAAAGTTTAACTCAATTAACACTAACAATACAGATTATTAATCAAAGATAAAAACACTATAAACTAAAGTGTAAACTTATAAAAATTCAGCCCTTGTTTTTACTAAAGTAGAAAATACTTTAAATGAAATTCTTGGGAAAAATGTCATTAAAAAGGAAAGATTTGGAATTGGCAGTAAAGGTGAAAACCTAAGCTATACAAGAATTATTTTATTCTAAGTACAAAAATATTAAATTGTAATTACTGTGGAACTAGGGGACATATTTCTAAAAACTGTTTCTTAATACAACCCCAAATAAGTGGTATTAACAAATATTTTGTAAAAAATAATTTATTTGACTCTTCTGTAATTAGAAAATCAAAGCAAGTCTGGATTCCTAGATCTTTGCTGGCTAACACCCCTGGACCCAACAGAATATGGGTACCAAAACAAATTGTGTAAAAGCCTTTGCAGGGAGCAAGTCACAAAAAAAGGACATATGGTATATGGATAGTGGCTGCTCAAGGAATATGAGTGGAAACTTATCGAATTTCTCTATACTCACTCAAAAAGATGGTGTACTTGTCACTTTTTGTGACAATGCCAAAGGGAAAATCATTGGTATTGGAACAATTGGAGATCCAGAAGCAGTCTCAATCAACAAAGTAATTTATGTACAAGGATTGAAACACAATATGATAAGTATCTATCAACTATGTGATGATGGTTATGATGTTGATTTTTCTAACAATTAATGTTCTGTTTTCAAAAATAAACTGCTTAAATTTAGAGCACCTAGAACTGACAATATGTATACCCTGGATTTAAATTCCTTGTGTATACAATAAGTAAACTGCCTAAATTCTAAAATAAATGAATCCTGGATCTGGTATAGAAGACTTGCACATTGTAATGTATATGTTTTACATAAATTATCTAAGAAAAAATTATTTTCTGATTTTCTTAGTCTCATATTTGAAAGTGAAAGATTCTGTGATGCATGTCAACTTGGCAAGCAACACAAATCAACCTTCAAATCTGTTAACAAAATTTCTACATCTAAACCTCTAGAACTTATCCATATGGATTTGTTTGGAACTTTAAGAGTAGAAATCTTGGCTGGTAAATTATATGTATATATTTTAGTTGATGACTATTCTAGATTTACATGGATTTTCTTTTTAAAATTTAAAAATGAAGCTTTTACTTTATTTGAAAGTTTTTTTAAAGCTGTTCAAAATGAAAAAGGTTTTAGAATAATTTCATTAAGAAGTGATCATGGTGGAGAATTTGAGAATTTGGAATTTAATTAATTTTGCTCAAATATGGGTATTAAACACACTTTCTCTGCACCAAGAATTCCTCAAAAAAATGGAATTGTTGAAAGAAGAAATATGACTATTCGGGAAATAGATAAGACTATGCTAAATAAATAAAGTCTTCCTACTTATTTTTGGGAAGAAGCTGTAAGCACATCCTGTTATATAATGAATAGAGTTCTAATTAGACCAATTCTGAAAAAGACACCTTATGAACTCTGGAATAATAGAAAACCTAAAGTAAATTACTTTAAAGTTTTTGGATGCAAGGTTTACACCTTAAACACAAAAGAAAATCTTGGTAAGTTTTATCCAAAATCGGATGAAGGCATTTTCTTAGGATATTCTACTACTTCCAAAGATTATAGAGTCTATAATAAGAAGTCAAGGATTGTTAAAGAATCAGTTCATGTGAAATTTGATGAATCTGATCCCTTTGAGAAAAGGACATATCAAATGGATGAATCTGACTCTAATGATAACATGAGACTTGAGAACTTAAAAAATGATTTTGAAAAATATATAAATGAAATTCAGTCCAGTTCAGAAGAACATGATACTGAAGAACCTATAAGTGTACTGCCTAGATAGACTAGAACCCTAAAGAATCACCCTTTAGAAACTATAATAGGTGACTTAGACATAGTATTAAAAAATAGAAGAAATATAGGAAATATTGTATAATTCTCTACCTTTATATCCCAATTCGTACCCAAGTTTATAGAAGAAGCTTTATATGATGAAAGATGGATCATAGCAATGTAAGAAGAATTAAACCAGTTCAAAAGAAATGAAGTCTGGGAATTAATTGAAAGACCACAAAATTATCCAGTGATAGGAACCAAATGGGTCTTTAGAAATAAACAAGATAATCAAGGAATAATAACTAGAAATAAAGAAAGACTTATAGATAAAGGAAATAATCAAGAAGAAGGTATAGATTATGATGATACCTTTTCACCTATAGCTAGATTAGAAGCCATTAGAATCCTTTTAGCTTATGCATCTCATATAAACTTTAAATTATTTTAGATGGATGTTAAGTATGCCTTTTTTAAATGTTTATTTATTGGAGGAAGTTTATGTTGAGCAACCTCCTGGTTTTGAAAATTCACAAAAACCAGATTCTATTTTTAAACTTACTAGAGCTCTTTATGGCCTTAAACAAGAACCTAGAGCTTGGTATCAAAGATTAGGATCTTTTCTATTGAAAAATGATTTTACTATTGGAATGGAAGATCCAACACTTCTTAAGAAAACTCTAAATTCTAATATTTTATTGGTTCAAATTTATGTTGATGATGTAATTTTTGGATCAACTAATAAATCCCTTTGTCATGATTTTTCAAATATAATGCAAAAAGAATTTGAAATGAGTATGATGGGAGAATTAAATTACTTTTTAAGACATCAAATTTATCAAAAAGATTTTGGAAATGTTTTAAATCAAAGCAAATACATTACTAATTTACTAAAGAAATTTTTACTTGAAAACAACAAGACATATAAAACTTCTATATGTACTAATATAATACTTGATTTGGATGAAATGAAAAATCAGTTGACAACAATTTATATAGAGGTATGATTGGTAGTTTATTATATCTTACTACTATCAGGCTAGATATAATGTATTCAGTATGTCTTTGTGCAAGATTTCAATCAAATCCTAAAGAATCCCATTTAACTATTGTTAAATGAATTTTTAGATATTTAAAAGGAACTGTTTTTCAATCTCTTCTTTATCCCAAAACGTCTGATTTTAATTTAATTTCATATTCAGATGCTGACTTTGGAAGTTGTAGATTATATAAAACAATCACTTTAGGAACTTGTCACTTTTTAGGGAAATACTTAGTGTCATGGTCAAGTAAGAAACAACATTTAGTTGCCCTGTCAATAGCTGAGGCATAATATGTTTCTACTAGCAGTTGCTGTGCACAAGTGTTGTGGATGAAAAAAACTCTTATGGAATTTGGACTAAATTTTAATAATACTCCTATTTTATGTGATAATACCAGGGCAATTAATATTTCAAAAAATCTTATTAATCATTCTAGGACTAAGAATATTGATATCAGACATCATTTTCTAAGAGATCATGTTCTTAAAAAGGATATATCTTTGGAATTTTTAAGTACTGAAATTCAATTAGCTGATATCTTTACTAAACCACTTCCCACTGCAAGGTTTGATTTTATTAAGGGGGAGATAGGTTTATTTAATTTTAAATAAAGTTTTATTTTATTATGCTGTTTCTTTATCTTAATACCGTTTTAAAGTTTTTTTTGAAAATAATGAAACAAGGCTTCATATAGCTAAAGAAAATAAACAAAGGTTACAAAAGTCTGAAGGAAGTAAGTTTACATTTATCTCTATAAAGGATAGGAAGCAACTCAAGAGGAGTGTTGGAATGATAGGTGCAAGTGTTTCCAGAGGCTCCCATGTTTACAAGGAAATCAGCGAGTTGATTGGCTTCCCAGTAGACATGTGTAATGATATAATGGATTGAAGCAAGTATGTCAAGGCACTTAATCCATTTTTCTGTTAGTTTCCAAGCCAAGTGAATTTGACCCATTCTAACCGCTTGAACAACTATGATAGAATCACTTTCAAACAAGATATTCATCCAATTCTTTCTTTGAGAAAAATCAACTGCTTTGATGAGAGCCATCATCTTTGCTTCAAGAGCCGTGGCCACTCCACACGTACCATGACCCCCATCCAAAAAGTCACCATCTTGATTTCTGAAGACAGAACCCTATCCAGAAGGACCTAGATTACCTCTCAAGGCTCCATCCAAGTTGAATTTAATCCATCCTACAAAAGGAAGTAGACAGAAGACTTCCATGGTTCCAAGAGGCCGAGGCTAATTACCTTGCACGTTCAGATTTTTCAGAACAGTGAAATCCCTTACTGAGTTGTGACAATTTTCAACATGATAATTGTTTTCTTGTTGAGCCGCCAACACAATTTGAGAGATCAGAAACCTACTATTGATGCTAGTATTGTCGTGGTGGGCTTTATTCCTGAACTTCCATAGGACGTGAATGACTTCATCACATGCAGCAAGGAAGAGAATACGCAGCTGCTTCGATAATTTAATCGCTGGGAGTAGCAGCAGAAGGTCCGCATTATTATTCACATGTGACGGTTGAATATCAAACCAGGTAAAAATAGTGTTCCAGAGTGAGGATGCTATTTTACAAGACATTAACAAGTGATTAACATCATACTGGTGCTGATGATAGAGGTCACATTTAGAGTAGAGGGAGATCCCAACCCACTGCAGATTAGTGTCCACTGGAAGTTTATTAAGTTGGAGGCACCAGAGGAGAGTGGCTCAAGATAGAAGCAACCATTTTTTATTGTAGTTCACAGTTCCATTACCGCTACCTTGAAGAAGATTTTGGTAGAAGCATTTGGAGTTCAGAATTTCATTTGAGCTCGGTTACCATATAAGATTGTCATTTATGTCCAGAAAATCATAGGAGGAGACCATGTGCGCAATCTGAGGTGGAAGCTGATGATAATGCTCAAGATGATTTTTAATAGTGGAATTGTAGTTTTTAGGAAGGTCCTGAATCTCTACACTATCAATCAAGGGGGTAATAGTCCAGCTGTCTCTCCAGAATTAGAGGGAGGAGTTTCTACTGACCAACCAGCGAGACTGCATATTAACCTTCTGGAAAGTTTTTTTAAGACCTGGCCAAACAGAGGATTGAATGTTATTCATGTTTCCTGCAATCAACCTTCTTAGAAGTTTATTTTTGAGGAAACTCAGGGACTTAGAGTTATCATTGATGAGAATCCAAATGAAATGTTCTTGAAAAGATTGGTTGAAGAGCTTAATGTTTTTGATTCCAAGGCCTCCCATGTTCTGTGGCAAGCAACAAATTTTCCATGGAGATGTGATAATTTACCTTTCAATTATACTTCCACTCCACACAAAGTTACTCATGATTATGTTGATAATTTTAAGGGTTGAGGCCGTCCAGGAGTACACCATGAAGGAGTAAAAAAGCTTTGAGAAAATCACATGCTTAACCAGGCAGATTCTCCCTACCATTGAGAGTGGCTTACCCTTCCAGGTGGAGAGAGTTCTTCTAACTTGGCTCACAACATCATCAAAATAATAGGTCTTAGGTTTTCCAAGAAACATTGGTACTCCAAGATAAATGAAAGGAAGGGACCCTTCCCTTATTTCCAACTCATGAACCATGCATTGCTTCCTTGAGGCTGAGATGTTTTTCCAAAAGAAAATAAAATACTTGCTCCAATTGACTTCTTGACCAGAGGATTTTTCATAATGAAGAAGAGTTATATTGATATTTTTAAGGTTCCTTCTATCCCCCTGAGTAAACAAAATGATGTCATCAGCAAAAAGGAGATGAGAGGGGGCATAGATACCTCAGGCAACACATATTTTTTTGATCTCTCCTTTGTTAACTCTATCAAGGATAAGTCGACTGAGATAATCCTTAGAAACTAAAAAAATAATAGCAAACAAAGGGTTCCCCTGCCTTACTCCTCGAGAAAATTTAAATTAACCTTTCATAGCTCCATTAATCAAAATAGAAATTTGGGCAGAACTGATCAGAGCATCGACCCAATGGATGAATCTACTGTGGAAGCCAAACTCGTGCAGAATTCATCCAATGAAACCCCAGTCAATGGTGTCAAAGGCCTTCTTAATATCAATATTTAGAGCAATATTTCCACCCCGTGTGGTCTTTTGAAGGATATTTATACATTCATAGGAATTTATAAGACAATCTTGAATCCTTCTTCCTTTGATATAACCAAACTGATTCCAAGATACAATTCTCTCAGAAATATGATCAAGGCTAATGGATAGGATTTTGGTGATGATCTTGTGGATAGTATTAATGAGAGAAATAGGCCATAACTGACCAATATTACTTTCATTATCCACCTTAGTAATTAAATCAATGAACTGAGCATTGAAGCCTTGAGTGTGAGATCCTTCTGTGAAGAAATGTTTAACCATTCTACAAACATCATCTTGTATGACCTCCCAATAGAATTGAAAGAAATGATTAGTTAAACCATCCGAACTTGGTGAGATTTCTTTTTTAAGACCAAAAGATGCTTCCCTGATTTCAATATCTGTGGGAGTTGAGGTAAGAAAAGTGTTTTCTGTATCAGTGACCAGCTTTGGAATAATACCTTCGATCAATGCTTCTTTTTTTGTGGGACCATTGAAAAGATTCACATAGAAGGAGACAATGTGATTTGAGAGACTATACCTATCATAAATTATAGAGTCTCCATCCTTCAGAAGAGATAGAGGCCTGTTGACTCTTTTAGATCATTGAAGTGCATTAAAAAATTTGGTATTCTTATCACCATCAGTAAGCCACTTAATTTTGAAAAAATCTTTCTGAATGTTTTCCCTGAGCACAATGAGTTTCTTGAGTTGAGAGGAAACTATCTTTTCTCAGTCACCATTGCCAGGGAAGTTGTTGAGAGTAATTGATTCTTGAATATCATGAAGTTTTGTTTCAAGAGAATCAGTTTCCTGGTCAAGAAGGCTGAACTTATTTTTTTCTCCAATGCTTCATTTTCTACTTAAGTACCCGAAGCTTGAAAACAAAAGCAAGTGGATTGCGATTATAGTTCTTCATGGCCCAATTATCTCTAAAAATCTGGGAACAATCTGGTAGGGTGGTCCAAGCATTGTTAAACCTAAAAGGAAGAGGTAGTTTTTCTCTCTCATCAATGAAATTAGTTATTTATTTTTCAAACAGAATAAGTTTTCTTTCCCCGTGCAATCAATTTTATTCGTTTTTAAAACCTAAGTAATAATTATTGATGACACGAGAATCAAGGCTGTCATAAACCTTTTGAATTATGAATCATTTTATTTCTACCAAAAACCCTTTCGAACTCGCAGCACTTTACCGCTCTTTGTTTATTCGAACCTAAAAACCTTCGAAACCCTAATCCTCTTTTGAATCTTCAGATATTTCTCAAAGAAATGGCCAAAACCAAGAGAACCGATGAGGTTGAGAACAACACCATTAAGAAACAACACTCTGAAGGAGGAAATTTTTTGCAAGGAAAGGTCATAGACCAGTAATGGATATATCAGTCGAATCTTCTGTTAAAACAAGCTCTCACTTTTCAAAATCTAGAGTAGACCTTCAATGGTGAGAAGTTTGAGTTTTTTTATGGAGTAGAACTATGATATTTCTTTAAGTCTATATAATTTAGTATGGGAGTCGATGAGGATACTATGGTATCTAAGATAGAAGATTGAGATGTCTCGATTTCCTCTGTGGAGATTGGTCATATTCTGAACTTCCCTCATGAGGGATTTTTTCATTTTGATTTAAAAAATATAGGAGATTTCGTGCATAAGTTTGAAAATATCATGTCTTTTCTTTTTGGTTATAATCATATAAAGAAGATGTTCCTAAAGGACCTAGATCCAGATCATAAAATTCTAGTAAAATTTGTGCAAACAGGGATTGCACCGAGGATGTTTGAGTTGGAGAAAATATTGTATCCAGATATGTATATAATGTTTCTGTTAATGAGTGATATAAGGCTTAACTTTCCAAGGTACATGATAAGGTATCTTCATTACTGCTGTCAAAGTGAAGCTAGGATGAATTTTTATCCGTTTGGTAGATTCATCTCAAAAATTCTGTTCAAAAAGGATATGGTGAGGCTAGTGGAAGCCAGAGTTAGATGCCATCCCAATAACACCTTTGGTGCTGGGACCCTGAAAAAAATTGGCTATTTCTAGAGCACATTAAAAGGAAAACTTTTTTCAGTAGGAGCTGAGGAAGAAGTAGAGAGTACTCAAGCTCAGTCTGCTAAGTCCAAAGAGCGACAGGATGAATTGAGAGTAAGCACTGCTGCAAGAAGAATAAGATTTGAAACTGAAGACACTCAAGAATAAATAAGTCAGGAGGGACTTCAGACTCAAAGAAAAATAACTATTAATGAGGAACATGTTTCCCATGTAATGACAACAAGAGATTTACTCTCTTATAGTTTTGTCAGAGAGAAAGCTGTTGAGAAGCCACAAGAATAGGATACTTCTCAAATTACAGTGACTCCTCAAGTACAAACTAAAATTGAACCTCAAGTTATAGCTGATGCTGAAGTTACACTTCAAAAAGAAAAATAGGTAGAGCCTGGTGAGGAAGTGTCCAGTCCTCAGGACAATCCAGAAGATATTATTTTAGAAAATCCAATGGAACAACAGATTGTTGATGTTCGTGATGAGAATGTTTCTGAAGTTAAAACTGAAGTAATTCATGAGGATTTTTCTATGGAAGAATCTGGAAAAGACTCTGAGGAGAAATCTATGGATTAACCAGCTCAGGAGAAGGAAAAAAGAAAAATCTGATGCAGATTCGATGCCTTTAGTACTGCTGCATCACATTGAAACTGAGAATGAGAATCATGCACAGGGTGCCTCTGATTCAGTGAATAAGGAAGTAGAAGAGCTGTACATAAAGTTGTCTATTTTGGAATCTGAAAATATTACTCTGAGGAGAGACTTAGAAACAGAACAGTTGAAATTTCAGAGACTTAAGGGAAGTACAGTTTCATGACAAGAAGTTGAAAATTTTAAGCAAGAGATGTTGACAGAGGTATACAAGCTGAAATCAGAAATGGTAAAGAAGTCAGATCTATTAGAGTTTAAAGAATTTCTGGAGACACAATTTTCATCTGTTGGGAATAGTGCTGCTAGTGGATTAGGTACTTCACCTAATTTAATCAAAAGGTTTCAATCTATCATAACATCCATGAGCAATATGAATGAAAAATTTCAAGATCTTAAATGTAACAGTGCTCCTTTATCAATCTTGTTAGATAATCATAAATTTTTGGTTGATCAATTGACCTCAAGTGAACCAAATATTAGAAATGTGCTGACCCAGTTCACGTAAAAGCTATCCTTGTTTATGGAAAAGGAAGAAATACTTCATGATTTTTTCAGAGTAAACCTCATAGAAGACATTCATATGACTCAAGAGACTAGGGATCTTATTGTTAGGATTGGCGATGGAATGATGAAAAGGCTGAGGGAGCAGTTTTCAGAAATCAAGTCCATAGTTTAGAGGAGATAGACCCTATCTCATACCCTTACCAAACCTTGATTCATGTGTTCATCATGATTGTACCTATTTCATGTTCTCAATGAAAATCTAGATTCATTTTTTTTATTTTTTTTACTATCCTTGTTTCGATATGCCAGTAATCCAGATTTAATTATTGACAAATGGTTAATAATATAGCATTTACTTAAGTTCAGTTCTACATTAAATGTATTCTATTCTATATTCTATAATTTTTTTGATATCAAAAAAAGGGGAAGAAATTTGGATAAACACAACATTTTATTTTAATTGTTTCATTTTATATACTTTAAATGTCTTTTTTACTCATTATTGTGGGAAAAATTAGAGGGAGAAATTAAGTTAAATCTAATATTTTTATATTCAAAACTATATGTAATTAATTTTTCAAGTTAAGTTCATTGGTTACTTCATGGGTTTTGTGATCATCAAAAAGGGGGAGATTTTTGAGCAAGTGTTGTTTTCAACAATACATAATGTTTTTATTTAAAGGGGGAGTTTGTTGAGAACAATACTCTATCTCTTTATGATAATTTTGATGCTCACAAATACCGTTAATTATTTTCTAATGATTTTATTTGTTAAGTATATTACAAGAATTTATTATTCATTATATTTTTATTTCTGGACAAAATATTTATGTTCTTGAACAACGAGGATTAATTACTAAATTATTCACATTAGCGTGTTCTAGAAACACTGTTCATGCTCTACATATTTGGGATCTGATTAAGCGTGTTTTGGAAACACTGTTCATACCCTACATGGAGAAACATAGCGTAAGGATGAAATATAGTGTATACTTTATGAGTTATCAGAAAAGTATGGAAGAGGAACCCTACGTTAGGAAGGAACCCTACGTTTGGGTTATTGAAAAAGTGTTGAAGAATAACCGTACATAAGTTTTAAACGTTACATTTGTTTCTCAAACGTATGGTTTATCAACCTTACTTTTGTAAACAACCATACGTTCTTAGAAAAGTATGGATCAAGTACCTTTCATTTGAAAGCTTATAAAAGTATGGATCTTTTATCATACGTTTGAAAGTTGAAGAGAAAAAGTATAGATGGCCAACCCTACATTTGTGATCAACCATACGTTGCCAACCATACGTTTGTGATCAACCATACATTTCCAACCCTATTTTTGTGATCAACCATACGTTGACAACCTTACGTTTGAAGGCTACATCATCAATCTTACGTTTATTATCTACGTTATGTTCAGATGATGCATACTGTACAACTCAACCTTACATTTGGTGTTGGAGAGTTTAAAGTCGATATTATTATGCAACGGTCAACAAGCTGTTTATTAGGCTGATTTCAAGCCATATTGAAAGATGATTTTAAAATGTGTATTTGACGAGTTCAGAGACGTTTAAGTATAGAATTAAAATAAGCTTTTCTTGGTGAATTTCAAGGGAAGTTATGACTGCTCTGTAAATTCAAATGTTTAAATATCACAAGTCAGAAGGTGACTTTTGTGGATCTAAATTTATAGGAGAAGTGCTCAACGTTATTATATATGGGTATTTTTCAAACTTCATCAATAAATCATTCATAAAAAGGAAGAAAAATAGATACTATCAAAACAACACAGATCTAATGATTCAAAAGAACAAAAAATCTCTGTTTATTAAAGAAGAAGAATCATGATAGAATATTCACTCGTTCTACATCGAAGATCATTTGTGAATCTGCTACTGATAAAGTTGTGAATTATATTTCTATATCTACTACAATAGGATTGTCTCAGAATGACTCTTATTTGAAGATCATTATTTCTGAAGGTGACGATCCATCTACTGTCAATTGCATTCTATAGCAATTGTGAAGAACAACTGGAAAGTATTTTCAAAAGTACAGATGCCTTTCTTTTCTATTCTCGAGTGACCGGATTCTCGTACTAAGCTATGTAGGTTCTATGAGTGAACCTGAAGGATTTGTTTTGCCTTAGATTGTAAAGGTGTAAACTGCCTGTACTCAATTGTGAAACGGTCTTTGGAAACGAGGACCAGATAGTGAAAATCACCAAGCTCGTGGAGTAGAGTGTTGGTGGAGTGGACTAGGGGCCTTCTGTTCCCCTAACAACTATATATATTCTATCTCTACTATTTAAATTTCCACTGCATTAATTAATCTGATTAAAGTTAAAGGGAATAACATGATCTCGCGAAGATTTATGAAAAGACACAATTCACCCCGCTCTTTTTTATATTTAGTATAATCTGATCCAACGGTTATGGTGGTGGGGACCACCCGAGGCTTGAAACCTCTTGAACTCCCTATTAAGTAGGGAGAAACCTCTTTAGATCCCCACTTAATTGTGCCAACCCTCCCCCACTTAATTATGCCAACCAATGTGATTAATTAACCCAATTTGAAATTGTGCTATCAATTAAATTGGGGAAACATATCACATTTTGGATACTTTGAAAATTTGGTGGAATTGGGAGAGGAGAAATATTGGGAGGATCACACTTCTCCAACAAAGAAATCTCCTCCAACGAAGAATGCCGACTTCGACTTCTTCCTCAGGACATCCTTTAACATAGGACATCTTTAACGACCATTGTTCCCTCCTCATCAACGAAAATAAACAAATGAGGTAGGGGGTTATTATTAAATTCTTGAATTCTCTCGTTTAATTTCCTCGTTCTTGGAAAGTATGGCAAACATGGATCAACAAAAACGAGTTAATCCATGATTTGTATTAAATTGAAGAGTTTTTCATTCTTGACTCCTGTTTTTGTTGAGTTGCTTGCTATCGCTCTAACGCAGAGGGTGTGGGCCAAACAAACATGGAATGACCACTTTGCTATTCTTACTTATTGTGTTCTTAATTATGGAAGAAAGTTTCTTACACCACAATGACGAATGAAGAGAGTGGCTGGTTAAACTGGCCACTAGCGAAGGCATGGCACCCCGCCGCCTACGACCTCATCGCCCGAGCTGCTGCCGTTGTCCATGGCCGAGCTGCCGCCCGAGCCGCCGTCGCCGTCCGTAGCTGAGCTGCCGCCTGCGGCCTCACCGCTTGAGCCATCGCCGCCATCCATGGCTGAGTCACAGCCTGAGCCGCTTCCACCGTTCACAGACGAGCCACCACTTGCGACCTCACCACCTGAGCCACTGCCGCCATCCACAGCCGAGTCGATGCCCGAGCCGCTGCCATCGTTCGCATCCAAGACATCGCCCGTGGCCTCACCAACTGAGGCACTGCCACCATCCGCGGCTGTGCCGCATCTCCCATGGTCTCACCGAGCCATCCTCGTTCAAGCCTCCCTCAAGGCACCCCTGGGCTAATCCGCCCTTGTGACACCCTCCGCAGCCGAGCCGCCATCGACGCACCCCCCGCGGCCCTCCGAGGCCCCTCGCGGCCTGTCGGACCATCAAGAGGGCCGGGACAGACCCAATAGGTTGGGATAGGTCAACTCAGGTTGGGTTGACCTAGGCCAGGTCGGGTCGGGTCAGTCCGACCAGGTCGGACTAGACCCGAACCTGATACGACCCTTTACTTTACTTGGGCCATAACTTTGGCACCAGACGTCCATTTAACGAACCGTCAGTGGTACTGGAAATCTTGGAGCGAGATGATACCTTTGAGTATACCCCACTAGAGATTTGGATAAAGTTGGGAAATGGCTGGGTTGGATCGAGCACAAATCCAACCAGGCCCTCGGGCCTAAAAGGCTAATAACTCACAGACCGGACGTCTGATTGACACGCCGTCTGTTGCATTGAGACCCCTTTGACATGGTGAAACTTTGAGATACTTATTCTTGGGACATTGTGGCAGTTAGAGTATAGACCAATGGCTTGGGGAGCGGACCCTCCCAGAGACGAGAAAGCCTAGTGTGGAAACCCAGTAGCTGGATGTGATGAGAAGAGTGCTCCTAGATATCCTGTGCGGGTCATCTCCTAGAGATTCTGTGCAGGTCAGAACTTAGTGATATTGTGTGGGTCAGATCATAGTGATTCTGTGTGGGTCATCTCCTAGCGATCCTATGTGGTTCAGCTCCAGTGATCCTGGGTGTGTCATCTCCTAGCGATCCTGTGTGGGTCAGCTCCTAGCGATCTTGTGTCGGCCAACTCCAGTGATCCTATGTGGGTCAGCTCTTAGAGATCCTGTGTGGATCAGCTCCTAGAAATCCTGTGTGGGTCAGCTCCTAGAAATCCTATGTGGGTCAGCTCCTAGCGATCCTCTGTGGGTCATCTCTAGTGATCCTGTGTGGGTCAGCTCCTAGCGATTTTGTAAAGGTTAGAAGCAGAGCCTCTTAACATAATAATATGATTCAGTATTTATAACTAATAATCTCTACTACCATACCTAAAGATATACCTGGTGTGAGCTGAGTTAGAACCTCTGTGTTTCTTCATGTTTGAGATGGATTACTTGAAAACTCAGGTATATGTATGGGAATATACCTAAGTAGGGTTATCTGTTGATTTCATACCTTATGGTTTATCCTTGGTGGATTTTGTGAGACCTTGAGGGTCTCGGGGTCTCAACTGAGTATCGTTATACTCACCCCTGCATGGGCTATGCCTGCACCTTGTTGTGTTGGATTCAGATGACGGATGGTGCTGACTAAGGAAGAGGGCACCAGGACTGGATGGTGCTCGGAGGTGGACAATACGGCATGTCGGTTCGCAGAGGAGACGGGTGGACATGGAATACTGAGGAGGCAATCTGTACCTACCATTCAGGTAGGAATCGAGGTGGATGATCTAGGAGCTTCTTTTCACTTATCATCCATCTTGTAATTTATAGTTTTTCTTGTACTTTCCAGTTGGTCTTGTATTTTGGCCCCTTTTTCTAACTATACTCACTCTGTTTACTATTCAGTTTACTTGAGTTTGTATCTTGTTGTGTGCTTGATTGTATGTTTACAGGTTATAAAGGCAATACCTTCCTATTTCTAGAGAATTACACCTCTGGTGCTAGTCTCCAGCCCCTGGCATAAGGAAGGTGGGCTTGGGGTAGTCACGACATGGGCCCCAGGGGACGGGTCATGACAATATTATATTTTTATTTTGATGGTTATATAAAGTGGGTTGATTTTATTTTGGAATGTGTTATACATGGGTAAACAGGGGTTACTTAAGTGAATGGTATTTAGAGGTGAGATGAATAGATTTTTTATGTCATTCAGATTTTATGTGATTGACTTCACGATTAATTTTAACCTCCTCCATTTCATTTATCATGAGAACCCCAGTTACATAGGCAGGACCTAGGACACATACTTTCTAGACATTGATCCACTCTCCCTAGTATGGGATTACATCCCCACACTTACTAGAAATCAATATTCTCTCCCTATATATGGATCAAAATGATTCACTTTATTGGCATTAATACATTCTCACAGAGAACCACTGTTTCACCAAAACCTCAAACAATCATACTCCTTGATCACTCCCTCTAATACACATCCACATTTAATGCTCAACATAGTTGAGGCATGTCCTACTTCCCTCTTGGATCCAAATTCACATGGACACATCTTTTAAAAAAATTTATAATGCTTTCATCTCATGGTTTCCCATTACACTGAACACCTCGCTTCTAACTGATTCAAAATCAAGGTGACTTTTGAACTCTCTAAGAGTAGGAAGGCCATTTTAACCCAATATATGAATCCTCCACCATTGAATATCAATCCAAACCTTACTAATTTCAATGGAACCACCACTTTGTTACTAGTGAAATTCCACTAAATCTTAGAAAACCACTTCACTAGAGGAAACCCAGTAGTATTAAAACCAAGACTTTCTATCGAGTCATGATAAAATAATCACTATATGTTATGTAACCAAGGTTTAATACCACTTTTTGGAAACTGATAGCAGAATAAGAAAAAGAGATGATACCACTAGTTGAATTCGGTACAAATCAACAATCCTACCGTTAAACCCCCAAAACCTAAATTATTCCCCCGAAACTTACAGATAGCAGATCAAATTCCAGAACATACTTGAATGGAAACAAATCCCTAAACCTGATATACCATAACATATAAGTAAAGCTACAACTATGTCAATACATCAGATCTCTACCTTCTATTTCCAGTAACCTCATGGTATTGAAAATACCTCCCCCATAGGAAAATGAGTAATAAAGGATAAACAAATGAAATAAATGGAATAAGCACACCACATGAAATTTATGCGGTTTGGATGAAAATCCTAATTCATAGGGGAATAAATTGATATTTTTATTAAGGGAAAATTGAGTTATAAGGGAACCATATGTTTTGTTAGACCTACCTATCCAAAGCTACATGAGACACTTTCTAGACACCCTAGTCAAATAACCATAACAACACATGTAATGAATCCTTCCACCCACAGGCGCTTTATGGTGAATCCCCTAAAAGAGGCAAATGATATAATTAAAATGATTATCAAATCATATTTTCTTCTTAGCATAATTTTATATCTAAATATATAAATTATTATTTTATTACAACTTTAAGAAATTATATGAATGAATTATTAACTATTGATATTCAATGTTATGAAGAGGTTGTGACATTTAGGTTGATGCATCCATCAAAGGTACCAAACCTAGATTTTCTTTATTAAATTTTATTTAAAAGGTTCTAGATTATTTTGAGACTTGATTTTGTTAACCTCATTAATGAGTTTTGGATAAGTAAGAATTCTCTTGAGACTTACAATGATACTCCCATCACTTTGATTATAGAGGTTACTGATATGAGTTCATCTAAGATTTTTATAATGAATAGTCTTTGTAATGTCATTTATAAAGTCTTTTTGAAGATTTTAGAAAATAGACTATGGAAAATCATACCATCTATTATTTTAGTACCATAATTATTTTCTTATTTTCACTTGAGACATGATGTAGTTAAAAGTATTGGGAAAGAAACATAGTTTCTTCTAGTGATGAGTGTCATAGGGAAATTCTTTTCATGAAAGGAATGAAACTTGAGAAATTATTTATTATGTAATGGGTTCATGATTATATATTTTATTACATGTATTTAAAAAGGAAGGAACCCATATTACTTCATGTGAGAGACATATACATTTTTCTTGGGGTGTACAACGAATTTATTTGGTGTGAGACAAGGATCATTGGGATAATACAATGTTTTTAGTAAACTGGAACATTAGTGTTTCCTGGTTGTGAATGTGGTTACTGACTATGGAAGATATTCATTGGGACTCTGGTGTTGTGGTGAAGGATAATTGATATAACTGGACAATGGAAGCATAGATAAGGGATATCCATTGGTGGGGATCACAATATCAAATGATTATGAAAATTATTATTATTATACCCACTTTTGGAATAAAGTGATGGAATCATACAAAACTAATTGATTTGGGATGAATTGAGGTGTTTTCTATGTATATTTTATAAAGTGTCTCTATTGGGATCTATGTATTTGTGAAAATTCCTAAGTGGATCTTTTAAAATGATTCAAGTATTTTGAAATTTTTCTTAGAGGGATGTCACTCATTTTAAATGATTAAGATTATTGGGTCATGAAGTTGTCTTGAATTCTTAAAAAAAGGAATTTTGGTTTTGTGAAAGAGTGTTTGGAACTGATTGATTTATTTTAAAAAGGGAGTATTATTTTAAAGAAGAATTTTTGTAGATGGTTTTTTAATGGGATTTCAAGTGTGATTTTTTAAATAGTTTTCAATGGACATTTGAACTGTAGTTTTTTCATAATATTTTAAGTTTATATATTTATAGAATTAGGAAAACCATTTCATTATATAAATATTTTTTGTATTTATTTTAGTAAATACTAATATGACCGAATCAAATTGGATAGATACAAATAAAGAATGGATAGATTCCAATTGTTTGAAAAGAGAGTGTGGATATGGAGTGAAAGAGTTCATCAAGTTTGTAAAATATCATGCATATGACTCTTCTCAAATCCTTTGTCCATGTTTATGCTGTTTTTATTCAAGAAAAATTAGTTTAGAGGAGTTTAAAGAACACTTGATCTATCACGGAATAGATAAAAGTTATAAATGTTGGAATAAACATCGGGAAAAAGTGACTGTAGCTAGTGGCTAGGATAACAGTGTGTTTTATAGATCATCTGATATGATTACAAGTGTGGATAATGAATAAGACCATATCAAGGATGTGATTACATATGTGAATGATGATGAAGATCATAATAAAGAAATGAAAAGTACAGTTGAAGATGAACATCGTGATTTCCCAAAATTGTTTGAGCAGCTAAAGAGTTGTGAAAAGATGCCTCTGTATAGTGGTTGCACTAAATATACATCATTATAAACCATAATAAAACTGTATAATTTGAAAGTAGGCAATAGATGGAGTGATGTCAGTTTTATATAATCACTTCCTCTCTTGAATGATATGATCCTAGAAGATAATGAGCTCTCGATCTGAACATACAATACCAAACTAATTCTACGTTCGATGGGTATGATCTCTGAATGAATAAATTCCTTCCTGAATGACTTTATACTATTTATCAAGGACTAAAAATCACTTAGAGAATGCCGAAAATGAGGTTCTTCTTGATACAAGAAATATGAACCTTGTCCAACAAAATTTTTATGGTAATTTCCAATCATTCTAAGGTTTAGGCACCCATATAAAAGCGAGGATACCATAGGGAAATTGATGCAGGATGCAGATAAAAGAAATAAAGACGGGAAAATACATCAACAAATTGACCCTCCTTAGTGAAAGAGAATCGACCATTAGTATTCTGATTTTGGAAATGAGTTGAGAAACATTTGTCTTGCGTTATCTACAGATAGAGTGAATCCTTTTGGTTTTCAAAGCAGCACTCATAGTACATGGCCAGTTATGTTGGTAAATTATAACTTCCCACCGTGGTTATGCATGAAAAAATTACACATCATGCAATCTATGCTTATATTAGGACCGAAAAAACTGTGTAATGATATTGATATTTATTTGGATCCATTGATTGTGGATTTGAAATTATTGTGGGATTCAGGTGTTACATTGTATTATGCTTATAGAAATGAGGATTTCATGTTGAGATCCATGTTTTACGATATGGTAAATGACTTTCCTGCTAATGGAAAATTTTTAGGATATAACATTAAATGAAGTCCTAGGTGTTCCATCTGTTAACAAGGTACACAGTCAATTAGGTGGAAACATTCATTGAAAACTGTGTTTCTACGACATCACAAATCTCTACCCTGATGACATAAATACTAATCTTGGAAGACATCATTCGATGGAAGTTCAAAAGAACATACAACACCATATCCACTAACAGGTGATCAACTGTTTGAGAAAGTAAAAGATGTGGACACTGATTTTGGTAAACCGTTTTCAAAAAACCTTAAGAAAACCATTTGGAAGAAGAGATTAGTTTTTTTGAATTACCATACCAGAATTGTCTGTACGTGAGAAACTTTCTTGATGTTATTCATGTTGAAAAAAATATATGTGACAGTGTCATAGACACGTTTCTAAATACACCTAAAAAAACAAAGGATTGAATTAAGGCTAGGTTGGACATGGTTGACATGTGAATACAAGAATAGTTGGTGCCAATGAAGGGTGAAAACAAAATTTTATTCTTCCAGCTACACACACTCATTCCAAGAAGGAGTGATATCAGTTTTACAACTTATTGAATGACATAAAGGTTCTAAATAGGTATTCATTGAATATCAATAACACCATGTCAATGATCGATTTAAAGTTAAAGGGTCAAAACTACATGAATACCACGTTTTTATGAAAGATCTAATTCCTATAGTTTTACGTTTCATTTTTTCCAAGAATGTCCATTATACATTAACAAATCACTATTTCTTATTCAAAGATTTATGCAAAAAAGTTATAGACCCAATAAAATTGCCAAGTATGGAAAGAGAAATTGTCATCATATTATGTGAATTGGAAATTTTCTTCTTGCCAACATTTTTTTATATGTTGGTTTATTTTATGGTTTACTTGGTGAGTGAGATTCGACTATGTGGTCCTGATACTATAGATGGATGTACCCCATTGAATGGTATATAAATATTTTGAAAGGCTTTGTCAAAAATCGAATTCAGTCAGAGGGTTGTATTGTAGGGTGATATATTATTGCTGAAATTGTTGAATTCTGTACCGAATACCTATCTGGTGTGGAAATAATTGGTCAACTAAAATCTCATCACACTGGGTGGCTTGTGGGTGAAATAATATCTCGAAGAGAGGTTATCACAATCAATATTATAGATTGGGAGTAGGCCCACCTTTACATTTTTCATAATAGTTTGGAGGTTGACCCATATGTCGAAACCCACAAAGAAATTATTAGGAATTTGAATCCATTGAGGGATGAAAAATGGATATCAAATACACATAATCAACAGTTTATAGTATGGTTTTAGAACCATATATTTGAGGAGTCATATAAAAATATGGACTCAATTTCAAAACAACTTTGATGGCTAGCCAGAGAACCAAGTGTGTATGTGTTATCTTATAATGATTATGTAATTAACGGTTATGAATTCTATACTAATGAACATGATGAAGACAATACCATGATTAATAGTAAAATTATACTTGTGGGTGAAGTGATGCATGTTTCGGGTGCTAAGGAAATAAATCCAATTTATGCTAATATGTCAAACTTTGGTGTCATCAAACAAATATGGAAGTTGGATTATATGAACTACCAATTGATAAATTTTCAATACAAGTGGATTGATAACAAGAGTACTATTAAAATATATGAGTTTGGATTCATGAAATTTGATTTCAGTAAGTAAGTGTATAAAGAAAAACCTTTTATAATGGCATCACAGGAAGTACAAGGGTGTTATGTTATAGATCCTACAAACTGAAAGTGGTCAATTTTTATATTATTGACCAAAACCACTAAATGGTCAGATGAAAATTCAACGAAGGATAACCATTTAATTGGAATGTTGTAATCATTTCATAGTGGTACCAATGTAGATAGCATTTTGTATGTTAGAGGAGACCACAATGAAGGGATTTGAATAGTCAATAGAGGGGTCAAATCCCTTCACCCTTTAAAAAAAGAGAGTTCAATAATCAGGTTATATATTTTTTTTGTAATATACATCATGTTACCTAATGTTATTATTTGTTCTCCACTAATTTTATGTAATCTAAATTAAATGTTAAACCACTTTTGCAGATAATGACTTATTCACATGATTATTCTCCCAATCCCAAGGCACAACAAGTCTCTCTGTAGGTTCTGGGTGCAGTGGAAGCACAACATGGGTGTGTACCCAACATTGCAAATTATTATAATCGATGATTAATCCAGGATCAATATGAAGATAAACGCCAATATACATGGAATTGAATCAATAATAAAATACAAAAGAGATAACCCAGAACTGAGAAGATAGGATCAACATATTTTGTTTATAATTAATTTAATTAAATTATAGAATTACCTAAAAGGTGATTCTTTCTTTGTTGATATTTTCGACCATGGGTACGAGGTGTGACTTCATTGTGATGTAGAATCTAAGGATAGGAATACTCTATATGTGATCCACACATGGACCATGTATCTTCGAACTTCCCTGAAGGAGTCTCTGGGTTCTAGCGCGGAATATCCTTACACTTGCGATGTTCGCCTTCGATTACCTTGAGAATCGCTTCCAAAGCATTCTCCTTGATCCTATGGAGGAGTATCTCTCTTGTTATTGAGATTATTATTGAAGAGGGAAGATTTATATAGGCTCGGGATCTTTTCTTCAAGGATGTTGTGCACACAAAGATTGGTTAGCTGGTGGAATGATCCCATGGCTTATATAGAGAAAAGTTCATTTTTCAATTGGTTGTACACCCCAAGAATAATGTATATGTATCTCACATGAAGTACTATTGGTTTCTTTATTTATAAATACACCTAATAAAATCTATAAGAATGAACCCATTACATAATAAAAAATTTCTCAAGTGTCATTCCTTTCACACAAAGAATTTCCCTATGCCACTCATCACTAGAAGAAACTATGTTGCTTTCATGATCCTTTTAAGTACATCATGTCTCAAGTTAAAATAAAAAATTAAATATGGTACTAAACTAATATATGGTTTGATTTTGCATAGTATATTTTATAAAATCTTCAAAAATACTTTATCAATGACCTTATAAAGAATGGGCATTCTAAAATTCCTAAATGAACTCATATCAATATCCTCTAGAATAAAAGTAATGAGAGTATCATTATAAGTCTGAAGAGAATTCTTACCTCTAAAAAATCATTCATGAGATTTACAACATCAAGTCCCAAAATAGTCTAGAACCTTCTAAAGAAAATTTCATAAAGAAAATATAGGTTTGGTACCTTTAATGGATGCATCAACCTAAATGTGACGACCACCTCATAACATTTAATATCAATAGCCAATAATTATTTCATATAATTTGTTAAATTTATAATAAAATAATAATTTAAATATTTATATATAAAATTATGCTAAGAAGAAAATATGGTTTGATAATCACTTGAATTATATCATTTGTCCCTTTGAGGGGATTCACCATAAAGTTATTACAGGTGGAAGGATTAATTACATGTGTTGTTATGGTTATTTGACTAGGGTGTCTAGAAAGTGTCTCATGTAGCTTTGGATAGGTAAGTCTAACAAAAGATATGTTTTCCTTATAACTCAATTTATCCACTAATTAAACAACATTTATATTTCCTATTTTATACTAAGTCATCAACTTATGTAGGTTTTTCTCCACTAACAAGATCTAGATTTATTATTTTATACCCAATCACTAGTTTCACCCTAATTAAACTCCAACTTAAACTTGGTTTATGAGACTTTATAAACTCATGTAGGGTTTTCTCCACTAACTCATCATTAATACAGGACAATGTCATATTTTGTATGATCTAGATCTATGAAAATCTATTTACATAATGTTCTTCATCATATGATCTTAAATTTCTCTCAATACAATTCCATTTCAACTAAATTTAAACTACATGGCATAGGTTCATCTTTGATAACCTTTAAACTTCTTAGAGAGGTCTATTGGATATGTCCTAACATCCCAACCACCAATATTATACCCATTCACTGAATTCATAAGAATCATACCCCCTTCCCCATAATATATTAACCTCATCTATTTATGATCTTGAAATCT